>JAQFZU010000455.1:0-26226 GCA_034696185.1 Henia vesuviana | reverse complement strand
CTGTGGCAAGTATTCCCTTACAGCGACGTCGTTTTAATGCCGGTTAAAAACATTTCTTTAAGCGGCACACCTGTCATATTCACAATGTTGCCTCACAGAATGTGCGTGGCATTTGCCTCTAAACGAATTATGATATACAATTTATCAAATCCTCGTAAATATCATCTATCATTTCTTCATACTTCGACAGTTATTTTTTGTTTTGCAATTTGATTACTTTAGTTCCTTTAACGCATTGCCTGGAAGACGACCATACTGATGAAATTACTGACCTCACGTCTTTAGAAAGTCAACAAGTGTTCGCATCTGCTTCAAAAGATAAGACGGTCAGACTATGGACGACGGGAAACAGGTTAATACGGTAAATGAAAGGCCACTTTGATTTCTGCTCTGCACTTCGACTCAAAAAATCTTACTAATTGCATTACAGATTGCTTAAATTAGATGAAATTCCATCTAGAATAGTTTTTAGTTCACCGAAAGGGGATTTAATCATAGCTATGTGGAAACATATCTTTAAGTTACCTCATGAAAAATGTAAGCTTTGTTTACATCTAACCTAAGCATATTGACAGCTATTAAATATTAAATGGCATGTTAAAGCTGATTAGGCATTTCTATTTTTAAGTTTTACCTGCAATGCTGTTAGCACCACGGCCCCAAAGACTACCTATAGGGCGAGGAACTCCAATCGAAACTATCAACGAAGACAGGTAAGTGGTAAATATTTATCGTATGAAAAGTTTATTTTTAAAAAATGAAGTTTATTTTATTTCATTTTGTTTTCGTAAGATTTTTATCTTTTTTTTTAAAATAAGATTACTTGTAAAAAAACGATTTACGAATCCATCGAAATTCTTTTATCTTTCCATCATTTTTATTTCTTCTTTGTATTTTTTTTCCTTCTGGATACTGGCTTATATTGATCTCGAGGGTTTTGATTCTCTGATGAAAGCGCCAGCTTCCGCTTATCCTCAAAATCCGCATTGACAGCAGATTGTAACTCATAGGGGCTGTAGTGATGTTTGGAAATTCTTCAGCTATTGGAATTGGTTGAACAAAAAAAAAAAAAAAGACGAAAAAAGGTCCAATAGACTTTCTTCAATCCTTTTCAATTTGGTTTAGAACTTCCATTAATTTTAATTAATTTTTTTCCTGCTTTCGATTTCAGCCAGTTCTAAGCCAAACCAACAGATTGGTATTAACAATATACTTGTAATAGTACACTTCATAAAGTTTAGAAATAATACTTTTAGCGCATGACACTTTAGGGAAAAATTCACAAGCCACTACCACTTAAGTGTTAATAATTAGCGAGTGTTTTGTAAGTATTTCAACTTTTCACTCATTCTCAAAGGATTCCAATTCCGCCCTTATTAACTCTGTTCTCACTATTTTAATTTTCATTTGCAAGCATTTCCTCTTTCCAAGCCGAAAGTGTGTGAAGACTAGTAAAATTTAATTACGGTAACCTCGACTGAGTTAATCAATAGTTTAAATGTATAAACGAATAGAATGGCATTGTGATTACTCTTTGGGTTTTTGGAACAATTCGAATGTGATGATGAAGTCGAATGAGACTTACCCTGTGGGCTCAACCAGATTGCTTCTTTTATAGTTGCTTTTTAGATAGTTTGAGTGATAGAGTTCAATTTCTTCATTGAAGCAAAGCCCGCGAGCGCAGCTAAGGGAAGAGGCAAAATGAAGTTAATGAAATGGGAAAGGAAACGTGGTGTCATTTGGTTTGTTATTTGGTTTGCTCATTCCAAACGATGTCTGCTTCTCAATAAACTTCTTTTAACAATATTTAAAGATAAAAATATAAATTACAAAGTTTTTCATAAAGTATTTTTATGACAAACATATAAAAAATGTATGTAGAACATCTTGTTTTAAATATTTAAATTTTTTTTATATTTCAACCACAGATGTTACTACTACGTATCAGAAGATGATCAAATTTCAGCAGTTTCAGTTGAGAAACCGACCGCAGATCGGAGTCGTGCTGAACGCGATAAGGTTGGGTGGTATTGAAATATAAATAAAAAATAAATAAGAAATATAAAAAAAAAAAAATTGAAAATAAAAATAAAAAAAAAGTTAGGGATGAAAGTTTCTATTTGATGAGCAGATTTTACGTTACTTGGCCGAGCGAAACGAGGACATACGGCGGATTAGAGACGGCAAATTGCCTGCACAGCGCTTCAGTCAAGCTACGGAATGTGATGTGTATGATGACGATTTTTTGAAGTTGTTCGAGTCTATTTGGGGAAGATATTTTATGCCACCAGTTAAGAATTAAAAACTTTTCTTTACCTTTAACACCTCAATTTGCTTTTATGCCAACCGCATCCGAAATTACCTCCGATGTAATGAAGTGCACTTAGGCTTAAATAAAAATTAGCTTTTTATTTTAATTTCTCAAAAAGTATTATTATTAATATTTCTGAATTAATTATCGTTACCCATGTTCGAATGCATTTAATTAGTTACCCAGTTCGTTGCAATTTTATTAAAACGCTTGTTTCTTTTCAGTCTAAAGTTGAACTGCTCAAACCGCCGTCTTCGATGACTTTAAAGTCAAGTAAAAAAAGCTTTGGTAAATTGAAATTAGTGTTAAAATCGAAAGGTTGGCGAGGGTCTTTAGTGAGAAATATGGTGTAAAAATTCCTAATTAGCTTGTAACATGGGAAATGTCCATTTGAATCGTTTTAATGTAATTTACGTCAGATTTTAGGATCGATTTTTCGTCCAAGAAATTTTTCCCATCAACTGGAAGGATGTGCACTGACAACCCTGGTTATGATGTGCATAAATTTCGTTTGGGTTTCATTCCAAATTCCGTGCTTTTGAAAATACTTTGGCCGGAAGATGAAGCGTGGCAAGCGTGGAGAACTTGGAGCAATTTATCTCTAGATAAAGTAAATAAATTTTTCCTAACTTTATAAATTATGATTTTTGAGGTTAATAGCGAGAATAATACACTACGATGTTTTACACTGGATTACACTATTCAAAATTCTTTGTTTTTCTCATTTTTAAACAGTATTGTTGATGTTTCGCATTATCTCTGCTCGTTCTGTACTTTTTTTTTCTTTTTGCATCGACATTTAGTATCAAAAGGGGTAAAAGGGTGTGTTGGCTGCCTTAGATTGAACATCAATTTTACTCGTGTTAACGCAACCGAGTTAATGGCCCCTCATCCTACTCTTAATGGCTCCGAGTTGAAAGCAAGAGACGGTGGAGATGGGAAAAGAGTAGGATGGAGTAGAGAATCAGAGCACATGTGAATGAATTAGCATTTGCAAGTTGCTAGACTTGGGTTCGATTGAAGTTCGTGGAAGTTTCCAGCAGATAAGTGAAAGAGAATTAAAATGAAAACCGCATTACGAATGAAAAGGATGCGTCCTTTAATACGCAAACAAAAACAATGAAAAACAAATCCGATTTACATAATTAAACTATTAAATTTTATTAAGCTTTTTTTAAAATATTTTTTCCACTTTCTTTTTTTTATTTTTAAATTAAAATTTGCTTCTAAAGTAAGTTATTAATTACGTCGCTCTATAGCCCATGGAAGACGAACATAAACTAAAAGCTTTGCAAATTGCTGATAAATCTTCAGCAACTGAGACGAAGGGATACCAAACGTGTGTGCTCGTTCGCAAGGGAGATTTCAGACATAAAGACGACTTGCGTCGTTTGGATGTCATATTTGCAAAAATGGTACCACTCGGACTTAAAGATAAATCTACAGACTTTTCGTGGCTTTCGAGCGAAGAACAGAAAGCGCTGCAATCGGAAGCTGCAGAACAATGGAAAATATTAACGGTCATTACTTGCCACGGGAAGCACGCAAAACGACTTTGCGAAAAAGCAAATAAAATAATATACTTATCCGGTAAAGGTAATTATAATACAAATAAAAATAATGATTATTTTACTCCACTAAATAAAAAAAAATAAAAAATAGTTAAATCGAAAGAATCACGTCTGAGACCAAAGTCAACGTCATCAGCAGCACCGAAACGAAAAGCGGGACACAAATTCTGCGCGCCTCAAGTGAAAAAGAATAGAATTCAAAAATTAAAACGTCAGCGGTCAACGTCCCCAAGATTAAAAGAATCGCTGACGTCAGTAGTACAAAATGCAACTTTCCTAGCGGGTTTCAACGATGTTGATATGAAATCTGTGGTGAGCACTTCGAGCGATGCATCTTCTTTAACCTCGCAGGATTCACGAGATAGAAAACCATATTATCCCACGGTAATAAGAAAAATTAAATTGATCGAGCTATTATATAAACTGTTAATTTTTATGACGTTATTAGACTCCATTCATCTCGTTAACTATCGGAGAAGTAATTGAAACGATGGTAAAATGCGCGGAAGAAATGCTGAAACATCAGTTAAATTAATAAATTTTATGATTAATTTATTTAAGTTTTGAAAAACTACAAAATTCATTTCCTATTTCAGATACTCTAAGGACTACACGGCGAAATTATTACGTGGAATAGGTGTTGTTGAAGCCGAAGTTCTAGTAGATGAAATCCAATCCTGGATTAAGGAGGCCAAACAACGTCGAGTCATCAACACCCTGTCTCAGTTCTATACAAAAGCTGTGTCATGGCTGAAAATGTAATTTTGTTTTTAAAAATTTATTTTTATTATTAATTTTAAACATTTAATTTAGGTGGATGTTGCAATACGTTCATCACGTATTAGTCACAATGGAAGAATTACGTGGAGGTCAAGTCACTGGTAGAATTCATTACAGTATGGTACAATTGATTCTTCAGCAGAATAAAGGCATTTCATTAACCCCACCCTTGGAAGAACTCAGTCCACAAGATGAAATTTATCTTCTATCTCGTAATGATTAAAATATTTAATTTAATTTACTTTTCAATTTTTAATTTTTTAATTAGTGACTTGTCCGGATAGTCCCGACCAAGCTCTAGTTGAAACAGTAAAACCAATCGAAGTACTTAATTATTTTTGCGAAATAAACAACGAAGTTAAACGTTTAATGGCATTACGTAATATGTTTAAAAAATCGGCAACGAGTGGCAAATCTCGAAGGTTTGATTAATTTAATTTTTATTATATAAAATCGATACAAATTTATAATTTTTATTTATAGTTTCGTTACCTCTGGTCTATCAGTCGATCAATCGGTTCAGGATATCTCAACTGTAAACAAAGGTTGTGCAGTTACCCATACAAACATTGGGGCATTTCCAAAAGGGATGCATTTACCATTAAAAACAGCTGAAGTAGTTCTCTTTCGACGAAAAGAAATCCCACGTCAGGAAGGCCGGCTTTTGTCATACCAAACTTGCAGTCGTCATTTTGTCCATTCCGAATCGTATTCGAAATTGTAACATCATTGGCGTAAATTGTGTAAAATTTACCATTGAAAAATAGACTTGACATTTTTAAATTTTCAATTCATTTATTGACAACAAGAGATTAAGGATGTCTTTGTACAATTTTCTGAATGAAATGCGAAAACGTAATTCTTAATGAAAAACATTCACATCCCAGGCAAAAAAAAAAAAAATAATAAATTTAACCTAAATCTACCATTTACAAACTACTCGCAATACTAATTCCAAGTGATCTAATTTTTAAAAACTTAAAAACCTAACCTTCCAACAACGTAAAATAACCTCAAAAATTTTGATTTTACATCCTTCAAATTACACACTGCAATTCAAAATTCTAACAAAAAATCAAATAAATGGCAGTGTAAGGACAGACAAAAAAAAATTCCCAATTTTTGTTTTCAAATCCTTGTTTATCTTTTTGTTAACCCTAACGTTGTTTTAAACTTCATCCAAGAATTTTTATAATTTCCGAGCTGGTTTAAAGGCCAATTTTCTCGATTTCAGAGATGACCATATATGTCGTTTGTAATACCACGAGACGAATAGAAGTAATGGTACAACCAATGCCATCTTTATACAAATTTTGTAAAGTAAATATTATTTACTATCAACAAAAGGAAATAAACTTCAACACAAGTGCAAACGTTCCACACTTTTAAACTAATGCTTGTTCATCATGTCTTTTGAAAATTTTTCCGTGGAAAGTCACACTTGTGGTTAAGTTCATTTCCTTCTGTATTATCAATTTTTATTTTTACCTTTATTTGCATTCGCTTGCGCCAATCGTATGCAGGCTCTGCGGTCCATCTGAGGAAAGTGCAGACGTCTTTGGCCATTTGGCTGGCAGTAGGGGGAGTTCCGTCCGCGTATTCCATTACTTCGTTGTACAATACTTGCGCCATACCGATCGAACTACCAGTGAAATAAGGATTGTAATAGAGCCCTTCGCGCATTTCTATACCAGCTGGAGGATCACAGTAGCCAGTTAAGATGGAGAAGATATAATCCTAAAAAAAAATAATTTTAATTAAAAGAATTTAACAACTCATTAAAATTCAATACTTCTTCACCGTGTCTCGCCAAAACAATGTAAGATAGATCGGGTGGGAGTGCACCGTTATTAGCTGATCTCGCCGCTTCTTCGTTTGGATATGGACTTGGAAACTTATCGGATAGTTTTCCTGGTCGATTGAACATTTCACCATTCTCATCAGGACCATCGAGTACCTCGATCTAAAACCAAATTTAGATTTATTTAACAAAAAAAAATCTATATTTCGAATAACAAAACCTCTTCGGCTAAAGCTTTGGCCTCTTCCTCGGTGAATATTTCACCCACTAATTCCCTGTAGCGGACGAATTTTAAGCTATGACAAGCGGCACAAACTTGCTTGTATACTTCAAAGCCTCGACGAATACTAAGCAAAATATTTATTAAATTTGTTAAGAGAATTAATGGACTGAAAAAATATTCACCTCGCGTGATCTAAACACTTAAAGAGACCGCCGTGGTTCCAAGGATATTGTGGAGCATGAAGTTCGAGACCTTCGGCTTTTACAACTTTGTAGAGAGCACCACCGATTAACGTAGCGGCTCCACATGCTCCAATTATTAACTAAAATAAGTAAATAAATTATTCAAATGAAACGTGCAAAGTTTAATTTGCTTACCACCGATTTATTTATCCTAAAGTTAGAGAAGGTGCCGTAATGAGTCTGTTAGAGCGATAAAAATAATTTTAACGTAACTTTTATCATGTATCCTAAAATTAAATATGAACTTTTAAAGGTCAGAGGCAAAATTTCGAGCCTAAGAACATAAATGGAGCTGATTTAGGCTTAACTAAATGCAGCTCAGGCAATTAATGTCTTGTTTGCAATATACGGTCGGAATATTTTAATTTCAAATGTTAACTAGAAATATGCGGGAAATATACCTTCTGCACACATTTGCTACTGGACAATTTTAGCAACTGTGGCTTCCATAGTCGACCCGCAATGCCAGCCATTTTGCGGTTTGCTAAACAAGGCCGACGTAATGGAAGGATTGATACAAGTTAATGTATTTTTATATCTTAATGTTAATTAATTTAATTTTTGTTAATATAAATCTTTTTTGAATTTAAGACATAAATTCTAATTTGTCGTAAATTTAGTAATTGAAGCACAATATTATATTATTATAAAATGTGAAGGCCTTCGCAAAATATTTCAGACCGGTCGAACCGGGCGTTAAAAATAATTTACTCTCATTCTTAAATACGCGAAGTTTGAATTGACGGGTGACAGTGGTTTGATTAAAGTTATATTGTCGAGTTAGTAATTAACCATTTGTTTTTATTTTTAGATAAAACACATTATGCTTTCAATAGCTAGTTGTTCAAGAAATGAAATTACAGTATCCGACAGACATTACGTCGAGGCCAACTCAACAGTCCCAAGGCCTAATATTAATTTCGAAGAATTATTTAATTGCAATGATAATTGTAATCAAGTTTTTAATGAACCATGGATTGAGAAGCGAATTAAAAAATGTATTGAGGATAATACATTGGCCACAGAAATAAGAGAACCACAGTTTTGCGTTTTTATTGTAAATAAAAATTTTCAATCAATCAAATCAAACTTATTTTATAAATTTTATTTATATTTTTATTTCCAGGATGATTGCATTAGCTCTGGAAATAGTTTTGTATTTTGTATTAGCGATGGCCGCATAAAAATACCATTTAAAACATCAAGTAATATTTCTGAAAACTTGAATTGTTATTAGTAAGTAATGGAAAGAATTACTAAAAATTATATTAATAATAATACCCGCGAAATATTTTATTTTAGCAATGATCAATTCAATTGGACTGGATACGTTATTTTTATAAACACATACAAACTTATTTTGACAGTAAGGCTGCTATTTAAATTAGTTTGAAATGTAAAAAAAACCTTTTTTTGGTTTTAAATTTTAGGATGCAAATCTTGTAATTGAATCGGACGATTATGTTATTTTAGAATTTGACGAAAACGTATACAATGTAATTAACAAGCGTATGAAATGGTAAATTATTGAATTAATTAATCAATTTTATTTAATCTAGTAATTATGTATTTAACATTTTTAGGTTGAAACGGCCCGAATATATTCCGTCTATTGCAGACTTAATGAAAACGAAGCTTAGAATTGATACTTAGTAAATATAAACATGTCACATTCAATGCTATTTTGATTAATCAGTATATTTATAGTATTGCAGACGATCAAAAGCAAGATTGGAAAGATATTTTAATAAATAATAAATTGGTCGCAAAGGAAGTAGAAACTACTGATTTTATCGATAAGAGTAAGTGATTTATATTTAGTTTTCTCAACTAAATTTAATTAATATTCATATTTATTTTAGCCAATGAAGATCAAACTTCAGCTTCAAATAATTTGCAAAATATTCAAAATCCACTTCTCATTTCCACACCAGATCCTGCCCCAATAATAACTAATACGATAATAAATACGGCTGAATCAATGCTTAGCCAACAAAGGTCTGAATTGGAGCATGCAGATCGTGCAATCAATTTACCATTAACAAGTACTCCACAAAACAATCACCAAATTATTAAGAATAAACAATCTTTGAGCAACGACATAAGTTGTATTCTCGAGGCCAACATTTCAAACTTTAGCCTCGCAAATGGTGAAGTTATTCTGATGGATAACGATAACGAAAACACTCAAAACGGTATTGAAAACTTTCAAAACGATTCATCCATCGCATCCTCCTCTTCAACGCATTCTGTTAATGGTCTTCACACATCTAAAGAGAACGGAGACAGATCACAAAAGCGAATACGTAATCAACTTTCATCCGATGAAGAAAGAAATCATAAACATCATAAGAGTGATTTGAATTATTCTGATAAAATGTGTCAAACAATGTGTCAGACAATAAACAGCAATAAGAATGAGGAAATTCTTTCCAGTTTAACATCTGATGTCGTGTTGCAGTCAACAAAAATACAAGAATTACGTGAAATAAAAGCTATTCGTGATGAAAAAGGAAAGATTTATAAATTGACTATTGAATCGCAGTCTGAAAATGAATCTTCGGAAGTGGAATTTCAAGATGAAACCCATCTCAACCAAATAGTGTCACCTGAATTCATCGAAGTAGATGATGATAACGATAGTGATGAAATAATTGAAAATTCTCAAGATCAGACGGTACAATACGAAAAGTTTTTTCCTCTTGTTGTTCATATTGATCACAACAAACAAGTACGTCAAAAAGTAAGGATTGGACCGGCAGAATTCCCCAGGATATTACCACCCCACGTTTTGGAAAATTCTTGGCAGTGTGTTACAAAATTGACTGTTAACAATGGAAAGAGTGAAGAACTCATTAAAATTCTTAGGAACTTAAAATTGAATACAAAAGACTTTAAACAGAATTTTTTAAGATGTTTAAGCAGTACTCTCAGAAGTGGTAATGCATAATACACATGGTATCTTCTTACATGTATAAAAAAAACCCTTTTCTAAGCGTTTAAGGTAATTGCCTAAAGGTTGTTTAGTATTGTATGGGAATTCTTCATTACGTATACCCATATGAAATAACTATATTTGTTATAAAATTGATTGGATATCATTTACAATGAGTTTTATCAACAATTAAATTCAATTCTAGTTAAATGCAAAATAACTAGAATTAAATCGTGACAGATAGTCAATTCAATGGGTAATTAGAGATTATAATTAGCTAACAATTTTTGAGCAGTTAATTATTAGTTAAATTATTAATTAAATAACTTTTGCCATCCATCCTATAATTAATTCCACAAAATATGATTTTCATATGGCCATTTTCATTTTGCTATTACAAAACTTATCATGCCAATTTACAATTACAACTAATTAAATTACAAACAATTATATTTTGTGAGAAATGAGTGACGCAACATAAGATTTTAATTGCAAGTTTAAATCATAATTTTTCAACCCTAAATTTAACCATCATTGGAATTTTGTTCTTTTTTGTAATTTATAATCTATAATTTTAAAATTTATAATTATATTTTTATTTACGGCAAAAATAATTTTGACTTAAAGGGGTTCAGAAATATTGACAGAATTTGTTAAAGCAAAATTCTGGATAACACTAGCAGCAGTCCATGTTACTTAAGTCAACTTTAAGTTACTTCGAAAATAAAAAGATGAAGATTTCAGATTAGGGATTTATTTTTCTAATGATATAAAATTAATGACAGCCTTTCCCAAATTGTAAAATGGGATTAATTATTCAGTTAAGTAAGAAACTTATCTTAGCACATCTTGAATTATGATTTTATAAATGTTAAGTGCCAAAACTCCTTGCATAATTAATGGATATATGAACACGAAATTATAATTTCTTAGATTTTCGAAAGTTCCAAACGCAGTAAATCGTATTTAAATATTAAAAAATATATTTTATAATTTTAAAGCTTTATACACTTCAAACACTTTCATTTCTTAAAACTTTTTTTAATATACTTTTTCTACTACATAATTATTAACATACTGAAACTCATAACATCATCACAATGTGTTCCTTTAACCTAAATAATAGGGAATGTGATCATTATATCTCCCGCTTTACAAAGCTAAATTATGGTTGAATACGCTAATTACATAATTGCATTTAATAGATAAGTTCCAGTTTTCAATTAAAGGTTATAGATTATCAATATGTAACAAAATAGCTTGATATATTGAATTTTCGAATAACGATAAATTAAAATTTTCCTACAATAGAATTACTAGTTGCATTAATTTTTACTTATTTTTTAAAGTCCCAAAAAATTTTATTTTTAAAAAATATAATTAATGTTTCCCCGATTATACGACCGAAGTGTGAATTGCATTATTTTTGCTATTACCATTAAACTCAGTTTATCAAAACAGATCTTGTAATGATAACTTTAAAACAGGGTCTGAGACTAGTTTAGGATTACCGATATACATTTCTACTCGTTTCTCAAGTATATCGAAAACAGCAGTCATAACTGTAGCACCCAAGTCTGTTGGTCGAGGAGTTCTATAAATAGGGTAATCATTATCTTCCGTATCACCAAGAACTTGAAGGCCTTCGTGTATGTTTGTGGGTAAGGGTAATTCATCAGTTCTTTTTTGCCGGTGAATGCTACTAGTTGTTCGGCCAGGAAGTTCCTTTACTTTCATTTCTTTATACCTAAAAATAATATTCATAATTAATATATATAAATTTGAATTACAAATTTCATACATATTGAAGTGATTGTAATGACCAGACACGTCACAATTGGTATTTCCATCCATTCCAATCGATAATTCTGATATGATTGATTTACTTTCATTTGCCGATGAGCACGTTTCGAAACACCATAAGATTCTCTCAGTTTGGTCTAATTTGCCAATATTAGTACTAAAAGAAATTTTAATAATTATATTAAATATATAAATCAATTTATAAATTTACCTGCAACCAGTTGAAATACCATTGCCGTCATCCGTAAATATGTTACGTATTTCATTTAAACTCGAGCCAGACAAAACCGCACGATTAATAATTTGGCGGGCTAAAATCGAGAAATTAATAAACGGTCGTGTGTGATACGAAAGAAAAACGTACGAGTTCGGGCAAGTTTCAAGAGTTCCGGATACAAGGCATTTAGCGTAAAAATAAATCCATGATGATTTACATTAACAGAATTACCAGGTATAGTACCAGGATAACAATAAGCTAAAAATTTTTCTTCTTGAATTTTGTATTTTCCTAAAGGCAACGGTTCTTGTATGTGGACACAAATAACGTATCCCCTATTTATGACTGCTGCACTTGTATCTTCGTTATGAAGTAAGGCACACTGCAAATTTATGATTTAATCGTTTAATAAGATTGATTTCTTGCCATTTTAGATTTAAGCAAATCTTTAACTGATTTTTCATTGTTGATGTAAATTGTGGAACATTCTGGTACTTGCGCCTTTCCAAGATGTGTTTGAATCTCAACTCGTAAGTGCATCAACAAAACCTAAAAATTCAATCATGAATTATAATTAATTTTTATTTCTCATTTAAGATTCACCTGCTCGAAAGGAATTTCAGCACCATCAGCAATCCCTTGCATTTCTTTCTCATGTTGAGGAAACGATGTCCGTATTACTTCGAGGTAATCATCGCACATCTATAATTAAAAAATACATTACAAGTAATTATAAATCATCGAATTTGAGATATTCATACTTTTCTGCCATTTGGTGTTCGATAAAATGGTATAAATTTTTCATGTAAATCTTCAAAAACATTATAATAATCTTGAATACGACTTTTAAAAGTTTTCCCCTTTAAAAAATATTTTTTATTAACACTTAATTAAGCTACTATAAACGAAAAAGTGAGTGTTTACATACAATCAAGTGACTGACTTCGTAATATGTACCCCGGCAAAATAATATCGGTAAACAATTTTCCATCTCTAACACAGATGTCACCCTATAAAGAAAACAGACACTCGAAAAAATGACTGGAAATAATATATATGATAATTTAAAGCGATCTTTGAACAAGTGTTGATAGTTTATCTGTACGATGTTTATCTTATGTCTGTTGATAGTTTATCAATCGAGGTTTAAAACCAGGTTTAATAGCTCATTAGCTCTCAGAACAAAATTCCCTATACCCATTTGAGGTCAACCGTAATAAATAATAATTACACTAAATTGAACTAATTTATTATTATTATAACTAAAAAGAAGTGAATATGGCCATATGGCAATTGTTAGTGATAACTGTAGACCGATACATTTAATGAGTTTTGTACTGCTGGGAAGCGAAATATATGAAGTTTAGAGCTTAAAATTTTCCTATCCAATCATTCAGTAATTCATTTTAAATTGATGGTACTATTAACCATTTCCAAAAATTAATACATCCCTATTAAATGATAAAAACCGTAGAAAAAGTTTAATTGACTCGAAATTTTTAACTTTCTTTTACGACCTATTCCGAGAAGTTTTTATTCCATTTAAGATAAGAAGCAAATTTAAGTAGAAATAAAATTTTTAAAATAATTTTTTTTTAAAAAAGTACGAGAGAAATTCTATCTTTAGTATGAGGCAAGGGGAGTTTACAATCCCCTCTGATCTCTGCCCATAGGACGTTGGTCTCTTGTGGTACAAAGTCCTCATCCTCGGAGGTGATGGAGACAGATGGTTTCCCAAGAGTCCCATTCTTTCACCCGAATTGACAGAATCAAATTCCACGTAACATTTGGGATGGCAGAGACATTTTATTAGAAAAATCCGGCCATTTTTTTCTGCCAAAATGCCCCTCACTCTAGAGACAAATAGTATGTAACTGCAGAACTTCCATTTACTTTTAAATTTTTTTTTAAACAATGCAATCATCTGATATTGTTGACAAATCGTCAGCAAATAATACAATTCATTAGAATTGTATTATGTATAGCAATAGGCATTTAATTGTAAAAATCATTGGAGAATTTAATACAACAATGAAATTAGAAAATCAGCGAATCACAAATGAATATAAATCAATTGTGGAAAATAATTTTAAAAAAATGCATAATTAAATTTTTTTTATTTCCTCACGGGTAATCGAGGAATTAGAAATGTCATTTGCACGAGCGACAGTTAAGTAATGCATTTAAATCCTTGCAATACTTCTAAATGACAGTTTTCAATTTGACTTATTGGAAGTCTTCCATCGATTATTGATTTCCTTTAGTGCTATATATTTATTAAAAATTTGGTAGAACTTATCTGTCCAACTTCTACTGTGACATTTACTCAATGCTTAAAAAATTAATGTACGGAAAATAGGAATCGCGAAAATGGAAATGCGATCATTAATGCATGGCAAGTGAAGTAATGTGAATTTGATTCTTCTACTATATTTCGGTTGTCGGTCTTTTCATATATTATTTGTTTAAGTATTTTTAAATTTATATCGATTTTTAAAATGGGCTTTGCTGTGAAAGATTTTGTATATTTATGAGGGTAATGTTTGTGGCTGGTTTTGTGGTTTTTGGTGACTCGTGTTATACACAGTGTATTGCCCCAAGTACTGAGACATTTCGAGCTTCATTAATTGTTAATTCAACGCAATAATTAGCTTTCTCCTTTCCCATTTCTTAAATATTTCATCACATTTTGCATTTACTAATAATTACCAGCTTAAATAATTTTTTTTCCCACAATGCCAATAATCTCGCATTTTGAGCTTAAACCAACAGATGGCGCTGCCTCATTTCGTCAACTAAATTCGCTAATTGTCTTCGCGGTTGATGAATGTGGCCGAAAAGCAAGGAAATTCATTCCCTAATTTTTTTAAAGACACTTGAATAAACATTATCACCAGGTATTCCTACTGGTAAATAATGACGATGCAATAATGCGATCTTTTATGCTGCAGCGTGAGTCACGCGCATTCTATTCACAAAACAAGGGCCGCATAATTAACGATAAACTCCCCCTTCGCACACATTAACGAACAAAAGCTTAGCGCACACAGCAATAGCAAGTGAAAAGGTGGCAGCGCGTGCACTCTGCAACCTACCTATCAACCCTGAACCTGGTTTCGAGGCTGCGTACTCAGCTCCGCCTATACATGAATTATTAAGTAGGCAATGTATACGGCTCTTCTCACGATCGAACTTCCCCCACTCAAAATCGTCATAATCGCCCTTAATAAACAAACAACCATTTAAAATACGAAACCAACCCGAAAAAATTAAAATAAAACCATAAAAACAAATTACGAATCCACTATTAGCAGGTTATCGACCCGCGGTCTAGTCCAAGTGATGTAAAACACGAGGAGAGAAAAGTGGAAGAGTCCAATGGGCGTAAGAGCATGAGCAGTAGAAGGTTTGCAAACGGAGCCAGCGGTAGAGCGACGGCAGCTAAGATTAAGCCGGCAGTGTGATTCCAAGGGAGGAGAACGAGTGAGTGAGAAAGAGTGTGTGTTGGAGTCGGAGTTCGGTGGATAAGGTAAGGGGGATAGAATAATAAGATGGAAATAGGGAGTTGGTGCTGGCCTTGGAAGAGGGGATTTTATTTGAATTTGGGTTGGCGGAGTACGCGCATCGTGTTATAAAGAGAGAGAGGTTAGGCTTCACTGTACAGTTCCAAGCGAGATTGGGATGCGGGCGCATCTCACCTCGTTCGTTCGGGGTAGGTGACCGATCAATGGGTACCGACACCACATTTTAACTAGATATTTTACATTTCACTATACTTGATTCGCAAACCGAATGCATTTATTTTTGTTTTATTTTCAGGTACGGATTTTCGAATTATCCATTCGATGTTAAATCTTACTTAAAGAGGATCGTTTTAGGATTACCCATCAACGCGAGGGTTTGAAGCGCTATAGGAGTATTTGTATTTATTATTTAATACTCCGAAATCGTTGGTGGTATTCGTGAGTGTTTTACCCTCGTTCGGTGAGTCGGCTGAGGCCGGCCGCGGCTGCTCTTGCTGGCTGCCTGTGGTTGGTAGTCGATCCAAAATGGCGGCAATGGAGCCGCCGTTTGCACGATGTGGTGGTGGTGCAGGATGCGTTAGAGTTTGGATTTTATTCGTTTTGGGCATCGTAACGAGCCGAGCGGTGGGCTCGGATGCGGTGGTGGTCGACGGTAACGGTGTGAGACGCATGGCCGTGCCTCACGACGCTTATCCCGGTTTCGCCATCCACAAATTGGCCTCGTCGCTAATGATGGACAACGTCGCCGTGCGAACCGTCGGATTTCGCATGTTGGACACGGACCAGTCGTCGCTCTTCGCGGTGCTCGAAGATGGGCTTTTAACTACTACCGGAAACGTATCGCATCTGTTGGGCAAACCGGTCACTTTGATCGTTCTCGAAGAGTACCCAGAGTTTACGGCCACTCAAACGGTGCAATTGCACGTGCTCGACAGTCGCAAGATGCTGAATTTCCCCCTGACGATCATCAAGGGCGAGATCGAGGAGCACGCGCCCATTGGGATGCCTGTGAAGGGCTTGGAGACCATCTCGGCAGGAGAAGGTGTCCGACTGCCCGTTACTTATTCGATCGTATCGGGAAATGTCGGTCATGCGTTTAGGTTGGAAACGATTCCTTCGAACTCTTCGAAGGGTTCGTCCACGGTTCGATTGGTCGTCAATGCGGATTTGGATCGCGAGATTCGCGATTCGTACGATTTGATTATCCGCGCAACGGATGCCGCGCAGGTGGACACGTCGGATGCTCGCGTGCAAGTGAGGATTTTGGACTTGAACGACAACGCGCCCATATTCGAAAAGGAGGATTATTACATCAGAGTTATGCGAGACACGCCGAGATTCTCGGTCGTGGCTCAGGTGCACGCCTACGATGCTGACGGTGACGACATAATCTACAAAGCGACTAGACCCAGTCCGACATTTTTCACGGTTCCCAAGACCGGTGAGATTCTGCTGATCGGCGAACCGCAACTCAAAGATTACGAGGTGATCGTCCGTGCGCACGATGCACGTCAACCGCCTCTCTACGGCACTCGTCCTGCCCACGTGCACATCGAAGTCGTGGGAGGACTTTTAACATTCAGCGCTAGGGAATTGACTCTACCCGGAGACGAGCATCTGCTCACCCTCGACGGACTTCCGGACGTCCACGTTCTGGTCAAACGCCACGTAAAACGGTCCACGGTCCGGCCCACGAAAACGGTCGAGTACCGCGAGTCTGAGGGTCATCAGGAAGGAGCTGTAGTATTTCATTTGGAAAATAAATCGGGCAAGGAGAAGTTCAAATTGAAGGAGGAAAACAGTTGGGTAATGGTGGATGCCGCTGGGGCTGTTCGAGTGAAGCGCAAGTGGGACTACGAGGAATTGGGATCAGAGAAGACCATCGACTTCTGGGTGACCATCACAAACACCATCCATGGAGGTTAGTAAAAATAATATTTTTTTTTTATTATTTACTGCAAAAATCGATTTTTTTTTCTCTTCTTCGCATTGTAATTGGCAAAAGTCGAGTCAATATTGATGTTTAAGCAGACATCATTAACTATTGATCTTTTGCTAGGCACATGAGATCAGGTGTGCGGAAAATGCATAAGGAACTTCATTATCATTTTTTAAATGGGATTTCTATATTGAAAAAAAATTTCTGATTTTTTTAAAAATTGGTAAAAAAAAAATTTTTCTAATTATTTTGACTTTTTTTTAACTTTAATTTTTTTTTTATTATTTTTATTTGTGAAATAAATTTGCTCAATGTTGATATTAAGTATTATACAAAGAACGAGATCAAATGATGTTTCTCTCATCGTTGTTGTTGTTGTTGATGTTGTTATTTAGCCTCACATCATCTTATCCTTCACCCTCCAACTAAACAGTCAGATCGTCCAAGCAGAAATATCGTTGGCTTTCCCTGGCCTTTGAAAACGAGATTGTGTACTATACCATGCACTAATGCATCCATTCTCGCAAGTGTACCGTGAACAAGAATATTAGGAAAAAATAATTCTCTTCTATTGCTTATTGATATTCATCTGATCAGATATTGCAAAACTCATTTGCATCGGCAATAAAAAACCTTTTTTTTTTTCCTTTTCATTTCTTATTATTATATTACACATTCATAATTCAATTCGGCAATTTGGGGTTTTTCTTTTTAAAAGAAAATTCTATTGTTTCGTGAGAAGAATTTTGTATTGATTGAAAACGTAGCTACTGCTAAGCATGACGGGAAAATAATTTTCACATACCAAAGCAAAATTGGCTACGACCTCGGATCAGGAGTAGTGTTAAGTCGTTGTTTATTTTGGTAAAAGGCCATAGACCTCTTAGCATTTTCTATTAAGTTTTGGAATTATTTTTAGTTGCTCTTAGTTTAGCATTTCTGAATGGCAGAGGAAAAAAATGAAATTAAGTTGTTATGACTGTTGATTGAGGTAAAAGAAACTGCGGAAGGAAATGTAGAATTTGTATTTATATAATTTTTTTTATTTTATTATTATTATTAATTTTTTTTATACCAAAAGCATCCGGCAATTAAGATGAAATGTGAACTTTATTCTCAAGGTAAAAACAAATGTTGATCTATGGGTACGAAGGGTTAAATTTAATATTAAAAAAAATTATTTTAATGATTGAGACATTGACTTTTCTCTCCTCGGTATATACGAATTGTGATTCTAATTAGCAGATGGCAGTGCCGTTAAATCCACTTTTTTATTTTTGGCTTTAAGCCAATCTTCATCAATACCCTGCAAAGTCACGCTGAGAGTAAAGTAAAAATGTCTCTATTCCGTATGCCAAAAATAAGAAAAAGAAGTTTTTCATTCGTGACTGGGTTTTATTTAAAGACAGATAAAATCTTTTTTCACCAATTTTAAAATTAACAATAATACTTTCATTTATGAAAATATTTCTTTTATTTTACCATTGTGGAATAATAAAATTTTTTATTTTTATTTAGAAAAGTCACTCTTAAAAATATTTTATTATTTTGGCATTTCTCCATCATTTTTTTAACTGAGTTGAAAAGTTGTTAAAATTGGTCGCTTAAGTGTCTTTAAACACTAATTTTTTCTTCTTATTTCAATTTAAATTATCTCCTAAAAATAAATTTAATGCTGTTTAAGATTATATTAAAACACTTTTTTTTTTTAAATGTATTAATCGTGAAATGAATTCTAAGTCACGCAAAGGGTAAGTCAATACGACCTTTCCCTTCATTCAACAACGTCTTTTGTCTCCGAAACTGAATTTTTGTAAAACATTTTCAATTTTTTTTTCTTTTCAAAATTACCGGATTCCCCATTTATCATAGAACTTGTCTTTTCCTTTTGTTTCTCGGTGAACTTGGCAAAACAAACAAGTCAATATATTTTACTGCGCTCTAAATTCTACACGAACATTTCTATTCACAATAAAGAAAAAAATACAAAAATCAATTATTAAATTCAATGCATTTGTAAAAGATGCTTTCGATTAAATTAGGTTGCTTTGAGCGATTAATAATTTATTATTTTTTTTTATATTAATAGCATTAATTGCCGATTGCTGCTCTCAAAATTACCCGAGCATTTTATTACACCTTTTATTGATTTCTTTTTCCTCGAAAAGATATTCATCATAGTAAAGAAACGTGTTGGCATGAGAACATTTGGGGTGAGGGAGATCGAGATTGTGCTACGTGTATAACTCCAGGTGTAGGGTACCTTTTTCAAAGTCACGCGTCATACCTTGAAAAAACATAGAACGGACCGGGTTACTGATGCTCGTGACAAATAGTACACGAGTCATGGAATACTAATCAATGTCCAAAGTCAAATATTCGACCCTGGCCGTTGTATATGGTCAAAAAGGCAATCATCATATTTCTTTTTTATACTCGCACACATTTTAACATAAAAAAAATTTATTTTATTTTTTTTACATATCCATAAAAAATATTCATGAAAATTTAATATCATAAAATTATCATTTTATTTAAAGAATGTTTTTTATATTATAGTTAATATAATAAAAGCGTGTTGATGTCCGGTTTAGAATCAAATTGATGCATCGACCCTACCTTTTAACATCAACGTGGAAATAAAAACACCTGGTACAGCTGCACCTTTACGCTTTTCTCACCTCGAAAAGCGGAATCAGACGGGTGGAAAATAGAGTTAGGCGTACCTAAGTCTTCTTTTGCATCGGCGCATGAGGAGCAAAGTGGGGGGGAAAAGGAGTAGTTTTTCAATTTTCAAGTGGAAGGAGGAAGATTGTGTGACAGGGGCTATTTATCACCTACTGCTTTGCTTTTCTCGGATCGCCCCTTCTCTAGTCCGGATAAGTTGTATCGCTATTGGGATGAGTTTCTCGCCACGTTGCCTATTTTGAATAGCGCGAGAGGTTCCTCTACGCACGTAACGGGGCATGACTAATTGGTGTTTGCGAATGTTTTCAGATTACAGGTTTTGAAAACTCTACAATTATTTACACTTTTTTTTAACTTTTTTTTTTTAAAACTTATACCGTGGGGAAATATTCGATTTTTTTTTTAAACTTAAAAATTTATTTTTTAAATTTACCAATAGGGAAATCATAGCTGGTGGTTTGTAAAAAGAGAAATGTATTAATGACGACCACCCTTAAGTAAAATATTTTTTTTGGGGCAAGGAAATGTGAATCTAGAAATGTGTACCCCAGATGGGAATTTTGCAGTTGCATTGTGGGTGATGTTTTTCGTTAGATTTTTATGTGTGTATAAAATGTTGTTTGATGCTGTTGGCAGTTTCAGAAGCTTATCGAAATCTATACAAAAGGGACTGCGAGTTGTATAAACTTTATGTATTAATTCAGCAGTGGCCAGCAGATGTTGCCAAACGTTGTCTGTACACCATATCTTTTTTTCATTATGTGGAGAGATTTCTTGTGTCGGATTTTTTATTTATTTATGTTTTTTTTTTAAAGTAATGCTCCACTGCTTTTATTTAATCTTTTTAAGAAACACCCTTAAATCCTATTAACAAGTTTCTTACACTTGATTATTTGGCAAAAGGAAAAATAGACCACTTAAGGTAGAGCTGAAAGGGAAATAGGGAGACTTTAAATCTTCTTTTTCAAAGACTATTTTCAATAAGATTTTTTAAAAGATTGTAGGTTAGGGTCGATTTTTACCAATTTTCTCCTAATATATTTATAAAAGACTCGCTTTGGGTATGAAAAAGATTTTTAAAGGAAATTTAATATAGTTATGGTATGTGACGTAAAAATCAATAAATTTTATTTTTTATTTTATTTTTTTATTTTATTTTTTATTTCGTGCATTTGAATGCGGGAAATAAAAATTAAATTTATTAATTCGCGTAATGCGAAACCCTCGGCATAAATTGGAGCTTCCATCGATGTTGAAGCGCCGCTCTCTATGACAAAGGTTACTGACCCTTTCACTCGATTTTTTTTTCTTTCTCTCCTTTGGAACTGCAAATGAATCCTTTTGTGCTGATTTCTGAGAAAGTTGAATCGATGGGATTGAGAGGTGTGTATATAAAGGGTTTTAATGAATGAATGCTTTTGTCGGGGTCTGGTAATTCCGAATATCAAAGCGTGAACTCTGGTGGTGAAAGAGTGAAGGAGGAGCACCGCAATTTACTAACTGGTCCATCGGTTTAATAAATGTCGTGGACAGTCGTTGGAAAAGATTCAGAGTTGCACGACTAATCGGATGTCAAAACTTTGGATTTTACGAGGCGAACGAGCCCGGGTTAAGCTCGTGACGTAATCGAGTTGTCACAGTTGGTGGTTCCTTCCAAGTAACGGCGATCGAAAGATAAAAGAAATATAAGTTTTTTTTTAGGTGTAAATACGTAATGTGAGTATCGGGAGTAAAGGAAAAAAAATTTTTCTTGTTTGACGGGAATCGTAAAGGATTGTATACGTGGTGTTATGTATGGACGAAACGTGTAAAAGGAAGGTCTTTTATTACTCAGTTTTATAACCTGGCGCAATGTAAGGTCTTTTTCGAGCCACGAGGAATTAAAGTTTGTGCACGAGAAATTAGTTCCACACTAGTGCGGTCGAGATGGAATTTAAGAGGCTTATAAAAACAAGGTTTTATAAGGGCCAACACTGCTGTGAATTGAAATTGCAATGGCTGCTCTGCAAATTATAAGATTAAACATTTTAAAATTTTAATTTTGTAATCCTGTACCTCGTATCTTTTAAAATAAAATAATTCGTATCGTAGACCGAGTTGGGAGTAAGTGTAAGTGGCATAAAAATAAGGTTAAGTTAATTATATTAAATTAAAATTTTAATTTTGGTAAATTTTATGCATTATAATAATTTTTCGCAAATGTTTTAAAGAACACATTTTTACCATATGTTTTTTGAAGAAGTGATTACCTAAAAAACATTTTATTGATCGACTGACGTCAGAATTTCACTTTGAAAATTGCTTTTTACAGATTCCAAATAGCTGGGAAAAATTTATTTAGCATGTGTGCATAACCGTATCTAGCAAAGTAAATTGTCCATAACTTAAAGAGTCTTCACTGAATATCCTTGAAAATCATTTTAAGGAAAATTGAGCAATAAAAGTTTAAATTGATTGAATTTATAATAAAATCTGAAAAAAAATATTACAATGTCAGTCTGCAAATTGGATAATAAATACAAATGGGCACAGTAAAAAAATAGCATTCAAGGCTAACATTCTTTTACAAGATATGCGAAAAACTTGAAGAAATAATATTGGGATACTTGTATTAATTTTTGTGGAAAATGGACTTTTCAATTGGTACTAAACAATGAAGAGAAGTGGTAAGTAAAATCTTGGATTATGGATTTCCTGCAATGATTGTCAGATTGGGGATAATTATTAATTACTGAGGTCTGGCCACGTTACTTTACTAATGGAATTGTAATTATACAGTTAAGGAGTATTTGATTGGACAAATTAATGCCACTTAAGCTTTGCCATTTGCTCAACTGTTGTTTTTACAAGATTTCACTGTGGGTTAGGGATTTTCAACTTGAGTTACAAACCACTTTAATACGAGAAATTTTCCAACTCAAATAATTTTTTTTTACTTAAGCAATACCCAGTACCAATATTCTTAATGGTAAAATATTAATTCAATTTATTTATATAAATTTAGGTCAATGTAAAAAAATGAATTTCAATTCAAACTGATTTAAATATTTGCAACCTTTTACAGATATCATTAGATTAAATAATACTTATTGTGAATATGGCCAAGACATCATTTCTTGATCTTTATTAATGCAAGTGGGTTGCTTATTTACAATTCTATCAACCCACAGTCAAATAAAAGTCTATCAATTCCAGTTATTCTACAAAAGCCAATTGCGAACAACTCTAATGAACTGAGTCATTTTCGCTTTTCGGTTTATTCAAAGTCAAATGTCATTGAATTAAATGCTTTTATGATTATATTGTAACTAAGTATGGTTTCCGTTCTGCTGTGATAATTCCAGCTTAGAAAAATAACTTTTACTTATCCCAAAGGAAATATAATTTTAGTTCTGCTTTGGTGAATGCGAAGAAAAAGAAATTATAACTTCAATATAAATAAATATATGAATTTGGAGCGATGACGCGAAATGATGATAAAGGAGAAAGGATTTGCACCTTATAATCATTTTTTTTTATCTTTTCTCGCTAATGTTTATTTAGGAGGGAAATATGGGTTGTTCGCAATCGATTTTTTTATTCTTAGTACTTTAATAAAGTCTTTCACACCTGTTCCTCCGTCTTATTTATTCATAGCAATTTTCTTTTTTTTTTGAATTATTATTTATAAAAAGAAATAAGTTAAGCGATTGATAAAAAAGGAATGTGTAAACATTTAATTGGAGATTTCCGTTAGAAATTGCGTGGGAAGGAATGAATGCGGTTGTCCAAAATGAACACGGTCCAGTTAAACCCACTAAAATTAACTAAGTGGAAGAGATAACGTTAATCGAATAAGTGTTTATCACGCAGGGATTGCGAAGACGTTGAAATAAATTCGTTTCAAACTTATTTTAGTTTCAACAATAATAAAAACTTTTTGATAAATGTTTATTATTCATTTTTTTTTTGCATTTCAAATTTGTAAATCTCATTGCTATTCTCCAAGTGTCACGTGGTTGGTTTGTACAAAGAGACCTTTAAATCGTCGGTTATTACAAGGGCAGTGCAAAGGGTTGTGACATATTAATTGGTTAAACTTGTAAAGTCGTGTCCAATGACGAATGTTGTTTAACATTTTTTTATTTTTTAAAAGCTTGGAAATTTATGATCTTTAATTTAATCAAGTTTATGAATATACTTAAAGCAGAGATCGAAATAAAAAAAAATTGATATTCGTACGTATTTCATTGAAATGAATTCCCACGTCAGCTTTTTCGCTGTAAATGGATCGATATTGAAGACATTTGCAAAGCGATGTGTCTCCGAAGCAATAACATAGAGTAAAATAATAAAAAATGGAAATAAGTCAAGTGTCTAATAATTCCTCTCTTCTCCGATCCCATCATGAGTCGCTGACGAGTAGGAAAATATGTTGGGGTGTGTCTGGATTCAATTTGGGAACGAGTCAATTGAGATATACAAGGGAGTTTCTTTTGATGTCAAACTCATTCGACGACAGCTGCTGAGGATTCTGATGAGAATGTGCTCCGAGTCCTCCCACACATCCATTTGGGTCCTGCAATGCATGGTATGGGGCAGGGGAATTCAGGATTTTTTTTCTTCTTTTACTTAAGTATGGCCTAATGTGTCCCTCGAGGCTCCAACTGCAACTGACCCTTCACCTTCTGTAACTGCAGGGGAGCCGTGAGATCCCCTCCGACTACAGGGACAAAGACATATCATCTTTTCAGTGAATTGTGGAGGATATATGTTGAAGGATGAGTGGTCCGTTTCTTGAATTTCAAATAGTTTTGCCCGACCAATACAGTTTTAAAAAGTTTATTAAAGAGCACTCGGACTTGTATTCAAGGAATTTAAAAAATTTTTTTTTTATTTTTTTGTAAAACGGTTCCATTATTATCGCTTTTAGTATTTTTATATTTTTTGACAAATTCCTTTTATCCCAAATAGTAAATCACGAATGAAAATAAATTGAGCGAGTTGAAGACTCGTTTTAAGCCAACAAACTCTCATTCGTTTTGTTCAATCTTTTCTCACACACTTTAGCTGTCTGTTTAACGACTATAGTTGATGATAGCAAAACCCTACAACAACTATTTTCAAAAGGACTTATTTTCCTTCTTTAATCTCTCGAAAAAGCACTGAAGAGAACTTTGCGGCAGTTGCGAAGAAAAGATAGGATAATAACAAAATCCGAATCTCAATAACTGAAAGAAATTTCAGTTTCAATTATTATTCATATTGATTTATATCACTTTACACGATTTATCTGACAATTTTGTTGTTTATTTCTGACAGATCCTTTCAAATTACTACCTGTCTAAATTGAATTAGTGCTAATCTCTGCCTAATCAATCTTGAGATAAATGGTATTGGTTAAAGCGAATTTATTCTCTTCCCAATGACACGCTAATTAGTAATTACTTAGAAATGTAATTAGTTAAAAATATTGAACTTTTTTGTTATTTATTAATGATGAGTTTGGTTGTCAGGTCTCAAGAGATGGCAAGTTAAGATTTTGGTAATCATGTGAGGGCAGGATTAAAATGATGGGGCAGCTACGAACAACCTGTCGTCCCCCGAGGGTATTACAACCGCTTTAATGCCTCTCAAGGCTGAATAGAAGAAAGGAAAACCTTAGAGAATTGGACGCAATTCTGTTTTTCAGGCCTCGCTAATCTCCTGCACTTGATTCCGGAGGTGAAGCGAATGTTGGGTCTTCTTAAGTATTTTTTTCTTTCACGGTTGATGCGAAGAAACAATTTTCTTCACACTTTTTTTTATTAACTACATAACATTGATATTAAAGGTACATTAAGGTTAATTGAAATTTTAGATCTTTTAATTTGTGGTGTTTATCGATGGGTGCGGGAATGCGTAGCTGCGAGGCAGGAGCGGGTTGCTGTGCGTCGTACGTCAAAGCCACCGGTCGTGTAATTACGTAAATGTAAGAAGTTGAAAAAGAAAACCAGACACGCAGCTAACTTCGTTGCCTATAGGATATAGCATTCATTGACAGATTTACTGGGCACGGGGTTCAGGCAGGTACGTAGGGTGCTGACAACTGGCATTTACCCGTAGAAAGGAATTTTAATTCTACATTGTTACGGTAACAAAAAAACTTGGCAGTTTACATCAGATTAAAGAGTGGAATATTTTTTTCCAACTTTTGATATCCCGTTTTACAAG
>JAQFZU010000454.1:0-26271 GCA_034696185.1 Henia vesuviana | reverse complement strand
AATTTGAACCAAAACAAGATAAGCTTTAGAAATGTATGATGTTTTCGGTTTTGATTAAATTAATATATTTTTAAGAAGTAAGGTAAACAAGTTTGTTTTTTTTTGTTAAAAATTGATTTTGCAAAAATATATATGATTTTAAATACATATGTTTGAAAATAAAAACAAACTGCCTATCTGCTGTTTAGAATTGTACAGTAATTTTTAAATGAAAATTTATATTTTTGCCATGTTATTTGGATTAATAAAAACACAAGTTTTACTTTTAGTCTAATCCAAAGAATATTGTGCTGATATTTAATTAGAATTGACTGTAAGATAATCCACAAATTCAAGATTGAATGCATCCAAACAAGATCTCCTTTTAGTTCTACACTGCCTCACCATGTAGAACAGGCATCAAGGTCAGTAAGGTCTTCTTTACTTGCTGATTCTGCAAGCCCATTCCCATGGTTGTGGTTTTACTAGAAAGTAGATAGGAACAGTGGGAATCTCGTTAATCCATTCATGCGTCACATTGTGACTGCCTGGTTGGTTATGTGCTATCCTCGGGGTGGCATGATAAATAAGGACTCAGTCAGCAGGGAATGCAAGGAAGAGTTGAAATCCAGTCTTTGGCAATGTACAAGAAAAGTTTATCGATAGAGCCTTACAGCAGAAACTTGTATAAAAAGGCATATTTAAAGTCTACACATAGAGAAATTTAAAACTGATAAAACTTTAAAATGATGGATATGAAATGCTAAAAGTTTGCGCATATTTCACTCGTTACATATAATTAGGCACAAATGGCCTTGTTCTGTATCCGTAGAATACAAAGCAAGGCCAGCAACCAAAACTTAATTTTAAATTTAAATATGTTTTGTTATTTTTTTATTTATTAATTTATTTTAAAAAAAACTAATCTCTTATGAAGTTAATGTGCACAAAAATTTTACCAATATTGAAAAAATTATTTATGATTTTTAAAAATATTAAATATGGAATTTGTGTAAACTATAATCTTAGATAATTTACTGAGATTTAGATGGAAGTATTGCTAGCAAAGTACAATGATATAAAAATTTCAAAAATGAAAATAGAAGCACAACAACATGGGTATTTCCATTTTGCATATATTGACTTTCCAAGTAAACCCTTCATTTAAGAGAATAAATGGCCTCTTTTATCATCAAGCACAGCAATCAAACAGATAAGCTAATTTTCCTAGCTGGTTTCAAAGAATTTAAGCTTTAAGCAGAAAACACTGCATTAGTTGACTCCGTAAACAAGAATAGATCATCCTTTTCTTTAACAGAAAAGAAGACAAAGAAGGCAAAGAATTCTACTAATGTCACCTAAATTGCTAACACCCAATATCAAATAAAAAAGTAAAAACTATTTTCTAAAGTATTTAAACTTTTTTGATTACAGTAGAACAACATTATTAAAATAAACTCAGCTATATGCAGTGACAGTTTAATAGTGAAAGTTAATTCTCGAGCTAAAATGTTACAAAGCAATTAATCCACTTAGTTGTGACAGGATTATCATTCTCACAATAACTGAAACTTGATGTAATGTAAAGTAAAGGTTAATTTACCAATCAAATTCTATTATTATAAGAAATGTTTATTGTTAATGTAATTCAGCTTTATAGTTGTTGTTTTTCTATGTTGATGCAAGTTGATGTTTTACAGGCTTTGTAAATAACGTGTTAGTACTGTAGTAAAGCATTGTAAGTAACTCAATTAATTATTCTCTAAAAGAAGCAACAGAATAGAAATTTCATTAATTTTTCATGGTAGTCATAATGTAGTGGCCAGGCATTGCTTAAGTTTTGTAGTGTAGAATAAAAGATTAAACAAATAATCAAAAGACTAAACATTGTCCTTTGATCTGAGTGCAAAATAAACTTTTTATACAATAATTCTGTGAAATAGTTTAATTCTTATCAAGATGATAACTGATGTAATGGTCAATTCATTTCATGGATTCATTCAATGTCATTACTTAGCAATTATTCTCGACTTTATTTCAGACAGTCATCAATCATTTTGTGTTGTAGTGTTTTAAAAATAGAACCGACATGCTGCCATGTGGTTGATCACTGCACAAGAAAATAATAGTCAATAACTTTGCTATGATTGATTGGAACAAGGCAAATACAAGGAGTGATTAAAAAGAAACCAAAGCTAAATTTATCTAATTAGTATGATTAAAAACTTGAATGTCAATGGCTTTTTAATTAACAATATTACTATTTGACACAATTATAATAAACAAAAACATCTTTTTAAATTTTGTAGTAAAATTTATTTCTAAAGTTACAAAAAACAGCTTACTTTACAGAAAAATTTTGTATTAAAATATATGAGATCATTACTTGGTTCAAAATTTGTCCCTTTTTACTAATGAATGTTAATTACATAAAATTTATAAGTTCCTGCTCACTTTAAATCAGCTTTAGTTCTTTGTTTTCCATATTGTTAAACTTTCTTTAAATAATCTATTTTTTTTGGTTGGTTTTCTTCTATTTTCAATCAAACTTGAAAACAATGTATGTTTGTAAAGCTTATCTTGTTTTGCTTCAAAGTAGCAGAATTTTTTCTTTAGTTTGAAAGTTTGAACTCGCCTTTCAACAAGTAAATATATTGCTAAATATAGAAATGATTAAAATAAACTCATCACACACCAACTAGTCATTTAATTATTCTTATATACACATTTGCTCTCAATCTTTAGTCTGGAATTGAATATTTTTTATCACACCACCCATTGGTTTGGTACGAGCAAACATCCGCCTCGCATGCATTTGGATCATCAACAATTTTTAGATGAATAGCAAATCTCATCAACATAAAACCATATTTCTACTTGAAAAATATTTCCCATTAAAGCAAAGTACAATTCCCATCATAACTTTCAAAAAACACAATAACAAAACATCATAAAAAATTATCAACTAATTGAACACAACGGAGAGATCTCAATTCTCCATTTCTTTACATCGAAAAGAAAAAAAATATAATTTCCTTTTTTTTATTTATTTATCATTTTTTTCCCTTTTCATTTTTTTCATCTTTCATTTATTGTCACCAGTTTTGGCATTGGGTCTCTCTTTTTCCCTTTATTATCATCAAATCTTTTCATGTGGCAAATGCCATTTTCTCTGTCCTTTTGTTCCTGTTTGTGGGCCTGAATGAGGTGGCAAGTTGTTGGGTTAGGGGTGTGGAGTTTTGTGAGGCGTGGATTTAGTGGCAATAAGTGGTATATGGCGTATTCGTTTAAGGCTAAGATAAGGAAGTGCTGTCACTGATATCAACTAAAGCAAAAGAAAAATCTATTTTTCTTTGTTAAAACAAAATTCATCTTTAGATTGATTTCAAGTTTGTATTTTTTTTTTAAATTATTCACTTAATTTGCATTTTGAAATTTTATTAATTTTATTAATGAATAAATTTTGGAAAAAAAAAATTCAAATGAAAACCAGTAAAAGGTAAAAAATTCATAAATATTGTATATTCTCATTAAAAATAAATGAAAGGAAATAATAAAAATAAGATATTTAAGTTTTAAATTTTTTTTTCTTGTTGAAATGAATTTTTCTTTTTTCTTTAGTTAATTAGAATTTGCAAAAAACAATTTAAAATTGGGTTTCGAGATAGTGAATATATTACTAGTTGTTGTATGTAATTGTCACAAGATGTCAATAGGTTATGAATTTTATAAAAATAAAAATAATTAGAGATAATTAACATGAAAAGTTAGAATTTATTATTTATTGAATTATATATGAGTTAATTAAAGAAATTTCTCATTAGTTGAACGCATACGATTATTGCAGCGTTAATTGCTAAGAAATTTTTAATGAAAAATTATTATAATTTTATTATTAAATTTTTGATAAAGCCAACAACAGTTATTCTTATTGGCTGGAAAAATATTATTAATTATGAATGCGTAACCAAGGAATACAATAATTTAAATAAAAACTCACAATTTATTAATAAATATTTAATTGTCGCTGAAAATATCGATATTTAACTTAAAATTAGAAACCTCACCTTAATTAATTACTTTCCATTCGACTCTCTTAAAATCCACACGTTGAAAATCTTTGTAAAACAAAAAAAATTAGAAAAAATTAAAAAAAATGTTTTTGTAAGCGGTTATGGAAACATCCATAAGCAGAGAAACGAGTCGTTTTAATCTCCTCGGATTAAAATTTGAATAAAGCTGACGCTTGTGTCTTTTGTTCTACGAATAAAAAAATAATATAAAATAAAAAAAAGGAATTGCTTCCTTTTGATATGAAAAGGAACCTTAACCATTGTCATTAACTCGCGTTATCACCCCGTCTTTTGCAACAGCTGCTGTCAGCAGAAAAAAATCAGTCCAAGACTAAAACCTGTAGTTTGAGGACATTTCATGGCTTAAGGCACACGTGACATTGAAGTTTGAGGTGAGAAACGACTCGCAGATCCCCACTGGACAATTACACGCTTGTGTCATTGAATTGATATAAATATAGACATTTTTATGTTTAAAAGATTTTTCGAAAAAAAAATAATAAAAAGCATTTGATTTCCAAATTGGAATTATATACACAGTTGGACTGGAAAAGTTAGTTAGGAATGTAAGGATTGGAATTAATTTGGTAAAAATAGGCAAACTTTTTAACTCGCAAAGTGTATGAAAAGATATCTAATTGGTAATTGGTGGGTTCCATTAAAGAGGCATTACACGTGGTAGTTGTTTCTTTAAGGTTGAGTTGCTTCTCTCGTGCGTTTCGATAAATGTGTGTCTGGCGCCCATGGGAGCTGATAACATCGAAGGAGGCGCTGGTAAATTCCATTAAAACCGGCAGGGGATGTGAAAAAAAAGATTATAAAAGCTAGGGAAAAAAAACTTCAAGTCTGTCCTGTATTTTGCACTCATGTCGGTACAAGTAGTGAATTAGAGACTTAGAAGTGATTTTGGTGCTGGATTATCATTTTTAAATTAAAATGTTGCCAACTTTGTGCGAGGATTTAATTATAGAGGTTAAAGAGTTGCGTGTTTTATAAAATAAAAAAATGTAAAAAATTTTCGATATTATTCGTTAATTATTTCTGAGACGTAATTATTTGTACACAAAGCGAGGTTTTAAGCCCGTAATTTAGTAGGACCATAAACTGGCGGGTACTTATCAGAAGGGATTTTTATTTTGTCCTCGGATTTCTCTTGGTCTTTTAATTGCGTTTGAATAAACTCATTTATGTAACAAACGATGGGCGCAAGTCTCCGTCTTTTATTCAACTTGTAAATGAGGTTGTGAATAGAATATCGAAGCTCGTTTTCACTCGAATTCATTTGAATTGATGAGTGTTTCTCGGTAACGGGTTGCATAATTTTTGACGGATATCAGTATTTATGAGTTTGTTGATGGATATTCGCACATCTTCGTTGTTGATGCCAAACAACTCTTTGAATATTCAATACGCACAACATTATAAATTTCTCATGTTGCATTGCATTATCGTAAAAGTGAAATATGCGTTTGTTTTCATTTTCGCTTCTCTTTTGTTACACACGTCAAATGGACGATTCATCTATCTACAAATACCGACAGTTCATATCAGCAAACCACCAAAACGATTCTATCGAAAGTTTAACTGTACATCTACACATATAACGCACTCGTATGCCACGAGTAGCGCGTGTGAGGCTCTATTAGTTTCAGAGATAGAGGAACCTTTGGCCGACCGTCGCGTATTATTATTAGCGAGTTCCATTACCGTTATCTATAGAAAACATGTCTGAAGCTAACAAAAGAAGATTATCTCGAGTTCCCGGTCTTAATCGAATGGGTTATAGGTAAGGATGAAGCAAAATAGTTAAATATAAATAACTAATTTTAGGGTTGATGAAGGTATGGCATTGAGTAAAAGCTTATCAGATAATTGAAATACTCGACGGTGCACGTATAAATTGCTATTCGCTCATATAAACGAGGAAATGGAAGGCGTGAGTCGCTAGAAGATCACCAAAAAGGTCCTGTTGACGAGGAAACCACCAGAATCAATTTACCAGGAGCTGCCACGAGGGGAAATGTGGTTTAAACATAATTAAGTATTGATTTCGTGGCATAAGCTGCGACTTGCACACAAGTGGATAATTCGAAGCACTAAGATTCGCTTTATCTTATAAACTATAAATTAAGAAATGGGCAAAACGACGTCATTTCCGGTCTTAAATTGCTTCTTTTAACCTTGTTTGGGCTTAAGCTTTCGCTGTTTGCGTTTTACCTCCGATAATATATAAAAGGGATGAATTAAGATGGGTAAGACGGATTAAATTGGATTAGGTTTGAGTTTGTAGAGAATAACCATCTTCTATCTCTTCTCGTTGTTTAACTTTAAGATTAGTGGACGTACTGACACCGTTGGCTTAACCTCGAGCACAAAGTTCACTCTCGGGAGGGACCTCGGCATTCCATCAATACATCCGGGAACCACTACCAGAACCGATAAACGGATAGACTGGATAATCGATGGGCGTATGCGTAATGATGGATCACGTGACACATTGTACATCGAAATATTTAGTCGGGAATACCACTTTAAGGATGGGTATTCAACTAAATTGTTGTTGCTCTTTCGTATAATAAATTCAGGGCATGTGGATTCACTTATTAAAGTTTTAGTCTCAAAGTTTTAGCGAGAAGTGGTAAGATGGAAGTTGGTATTGCTTTGTTTCATTACTATTTGTCAGTTTGGCCCGACCATTTATCATCATTATTTTCGCTCGGCTTGCATCGTGATAAGCAGGTGCATAAGAAGGTGTTACCAGTGACGGCTGAAAAATGTTTTCTCAACTTTCTCAAACATTTTCTTATTACTTTGTCTCAGATTTTGTACCTTTTTTTTCTCTCTTTCTTCAAATACACACCCTTACCAGCACTCAGATCTTTGTTATTCGGTTGGAGTTTCGCAATCCGTGGGCCTATAATTCATCGCAACGATTCTAAATACGGTGCTTGAATAAATTAATGCACGTATACTTATTTCGAAGTTGTAATAGATCATTTTTAAGTTAAAGTTTACAAATCACCGCTGTTGAAATGGACACTTTTGATGTCATTAATTATAGTTATTCACCTCTTGTAACTTACCGCAATACACATGGGCATGTTGCAAGCGTCTTTTAATTATACACATTTGTTGGTTAATCAGTTGAATTTAACATTATCTCTTTTTCCATAAAAAGGAAAAATGTATTTCTAAACACTTTTTTTTATATTTATTTTTATCCAGTGTTTACAAAATCTTTTCTCTTGAAATTAAAATAACATTTTAAGAGTTTTGAATTTGTTTTTCTTATTTTCAAAGAGCAATTATTGAAATGAATAAAAATGTAAAAATTGCTTAATCCCTACACCTTTACGACTGTTCGGTATAGGCAAAGTCCAATAACAACTTGTTTACTGCCAGTTGCACTCGAGGTAGGTCACGCTGGATAAAAGCGAAACTTTAATAAAATCTCATTTGATCTTTTTCAGAAATGGAAATTAACAATGGATAAGTAGAACAATTCGCATGTGCCGAGCAATTCTAGCCGAAAATACCTTCCTGTGGCCAATTATGGTCATCAGTTGACTCTTTCCATTACAAGATGCCGCAGTTATAACCGGGGGTAATCACCGACCATCGTCTAATGTCCTTTGGGTCGGTCAGCGAAATGTTTTCGCAAATGTCAAGAAATTAGAGTTGTTAAAAACGTGAGAGCCGTATTTTGGGACTATAGACACGCCATGACCAATACCTAGTGGAATAAGCCGTGTTAGGGAAAATCGAAATCTAATTTTGTCTTGTTGACGATTCACGTTGTTTGTCTTTTGAATGTTGATTTAGTAAATTAATTTGACGTATGTTTTCGAGGCCCTGAATCGATGCGTAGAATTTTAATGATGCTGCATTTTCTAATTACTTTTTCTGCAGTCTTCAATAATTAGTTGTCGTATTTTGTCTGTTAAATGCGATTTTTTTCAATCCAAATGCTAAAGTTTTACTGTGAGTTTTTTTGTTGCTGTGCATTCCAAATGTGCTTTTTGAGTTTCGAATATTCAATTGCATTGGATTATAAAAAGATTTTTGTTGTGGCAATATTTGATCTGAGATTATTTACAAAAGTTGCGTTAAAATTAAATATTAAATTTTATGTTTAAAATTGAACTTTATTTTTTACTTTGAGTGTAGGTAAATATTTATTTTAACTGATCATTTTCAAGCAAAACACAAACAAAATGTTTTTTCTGTTTTTAAAATATTAAAAAATTATAAATATTCAAATTTTACGTTTGGATTTTATTTTACAATTTATTTCAAACACTTAAAAGCATTAAAAAATAATAAAAAAAATCAACCAAATGTAATTCCAAATGATTTAAAATTTAAAAAATGAAAGTTTTTCCTTTATATTCGGTAAATATAATTAAATAGAAAATTAGTTCGTGACACGAGATTCACATAAACGAGTGGTTTAATTCGGTATTAGTTTTGTAGGCACAAACTTTTGTGTAATATGATCAATAATTCATGCAACCCAATGAATTTTTAACACAGGGGCTCCCGGTGCGAGTCTCTCGTGAATTATTAATTGTATTATTTTTTGATCTGCTTGTTTTGTTACTTCATTTACACGGGTTAATTTAATTTGTTGCTTTTTGATTTCTAATTGCATTAAACTGCCCCATTCCTTACTGAGAAAAAAGCTATGGGTAAATAAGACAAAAAAAATTATTGGCTAATTAACTCTGTTTATTTTAGCTTTTCTTTGGCTCGCACTCATCATTTTCTTGGCACCGAAAAATTATTTTTTATTTTTTTTTTATTTTTGGCATCTCTCCCTGTCACTTAATGAGCAAAGAATAATCGGCGACATAAAAAAGTAAGTATTTGTAGAATGTGTTCATTCATTTATCTTATGTCTGTTTAAAGTAGTCAAGTTTTTTTTAATTCAACTCTTGGATTTTTTGGTTAAATGAAATGTGAAAGTTGCTAATGATAAATTGACCTAACGTCAATTAAAGTCTATTGTTATAAATCCATTTTGTAATTACAAAATTTCCCAAAAAAAAACATTGAAATTTCAACAATTCGAAAGCAATAATAAAGCACATGTCATACGATAAACACATAAAATATTATCCCATAATTTAAAAACATAAATAAAACTACAAATATTTTTATTACTAAATAAAATATTCGCTCGTAAATAACCACATAACATTTCAATAAACAGCCTAAAAATTTCATATTAAATATCACGAAATAAATTATTATAAAAATATCGATTAAACTGTATTCGAGGTCTCGGGTCATTGAATCGTTGAGAATTCATACGGCGATGCGGTTTCGGTCGGCGATGAAAAGTAAAGGATTAAGAAACGGCTTAACAAGTTGCGAAATACAATCTTGGCTTTTAATACCCTTTTCCAAGCACTGTTAACCCCTTGGATTCAGTAAAGTGTGTTCTTAAAATGACCAATTAGTTTAGATTTCTCATCTCGTTCAATCTCATTTCCTCTTTCCTTAACAAATTTACGCCCGATCCCTATCGTTTGATTTATCCGTGGATTTAAAGTTGTAGGGGAAAAAGTGAAGGGGCAACGATGTAACCCCTTGCGAGCCACTGAAATGACCTATCGAGTGGCCTCCGAAGATATTTCACTGACCAAACCATGTGGAAACTGCGCAAAGAGGCTGCTGGGTTTATCAAGTATCTTTTATCATTTATCATTTTCTTTTATTTCAATCTGGAAATGAGTAAGTAAAAATTTTTTTTTTAAATTTTAATAAAATTAATGGTTTTTTATACCATTAATTATGTGAGAATAAATTGTGGTTATGTGGAATTATGGAATATTTTTTTTAAAAATGTTTGGGTGTTTGGATGAGATAAAAGGGTTGTTTTTGGTGCGTTGTTTAGGTCAATAAATGTATAATTTATAATTTGCATGTGGAGTTTTAGTTGATTGGATTTTGTGTGTAGCTTTAAAATGTTTTTTTTTTACCATTGAAATATGAATGCACCACAGTCACTTTAATGAGAATAATTATTAAAGCTAAATGTAATGGAAGAGACAGGGACGAGCAAATGTCAACATTAAAATGGAATTATATAATTTTTTGTGTATTTTTTAAAAATTAAATAATAAAATAAAATTTCGTCTTTAATGAAATCTGACCACTAAAAACACATTTTTACATGATTTTTTAATTTAAAGAGAAGAGATAAAAGTAAATCTTCGTTTTGAAGGGCTTAGTTTAATGGTGAATATTATTGAAATTGTTTTTTATATACGGCATTAAATATGCAAAGATAAAATGCGGTGAGAGGAAACAAAAGCTGCTCATTTTTAGTGAATACAAATAAATTTAAATGAAAAAGGAATTTTTATTTTAAAGTTTCATATCATTTGAATACAATATCCTCGGCGATTCTGTTTTATAACAATCAAAAACACTTAAAGAGTCAACGACCAGAAATAAAAAAAAATAACACTACTCTTAACCGCATATAGTTTACATTGAATGGGTTGCATGAATTCATTCGGCAGCAACACCGGACTAAATCACGCAACCCATTCAATGTAAACTACGCGCTTAAGAGTTGCGTGACTTTTCGATCGCTAAAAATTATTCTCGAAACCAAAAATACGACAAAACATGTTCAAAAGTGGATTCGAAAGTTTGCAATTGGCCAAATTCCCATAGGATATCAGGTGTAAATTAAGTTAGAAAAGTTGACGTTTGCCTAAGGCGAATTTTGAGCCTTTGTCAGAGATGATTCCGAGAGACTTAGTTATGCTCATTTAAAATTCACGCATCGCCCAAATATATACACCTCTTGTAAACGACCACTCGAAAACCATCGAATCGCGCACAATCTAAGGACATGCCAATGTTGGGCCTCTCCAATACCGACTCAATTGAATTTGCATGGCCAATTGTGCCAATACGCAGCTTGCATCAACTATTCAACGAGAATTATGTCCTATTGACCATATGTCTAGTCAACTTGAGAGAAAGCCACATGTTTTGAATACTAAATTGCAACTGTTGAAAAATTTAATTCCGAAAAAAGAAAATCTCAAAAAAAAATTCGATAAAAAATGATTTTTGTAAATTTCTAAAATTCATAAAAAAAATAATTTTTTTTTTAACTTTTCTATTGCTCTTTCCTTGTATAAAAAGCAATCACAAGCGTTGTCTTTTTCTCTGGTGGTCAAGATGATCTTTTTTGTGTTGGTGTGGTGTGTATAGTGAAGCAATTTTGTGTGTAATAAGCTGGACCTTCCCTTCTTCAATTGGCTTGACCACGTGGTTTTCAAGATAAAGTTCAATCATTGGCTCATAAAAGTGTCTCTGGCAGTGGCCAAAAGTAGGAAAATACAATGGATTGACGCGAGGTAATGGGATTTTTGAAAATATAATAAAAAGCTGAGCAAAATGTAGAAATTGCTATATACATACATATAGATTTAATGTTTCATATTTTTAAATTAATTTTTGTTTATTCACACTTTTATTTTAATATTAGATTAAAAGACTTTTTCGTTGATTCAATATTAGTTTAATGAAGAAATGTTGGTTTGTTTTGCCTCGCAGTGTCACATATAAACGTCTGCTTTTTGCTTTTTTATGAAGCTCACGCGATTCGACCTCAGTTGGTTTGCCCCGAAGATGCTGCAGGACATCAAATAAAGTTGTGTTATTGCGAGTTTAATAATAGTTGCAAACAATGGGAAAGGAAAATTGTGTCAACAAAACTTGGATGTAATTAAGGCTTCATTTAGTCTCTTTTTGTTTTTTTTTCCGAATGAAAGTAATAAAGCGTTTAATGAGAAGAAGATAAAGAGTGAGAGATAAGAAATTATGTGTGAAATATTGTGTTACAATGTGCTTGTACGTGAGATAGTGGCGAATTGTATCAAATTGTCGCATTAGTTTGTAATCGGCGGTCGAGAAGTCACGCAACCGTGCGTATGGCGATTCGCATTGAATGGGTTGCGTGACTTTGCGATCGAAAAGTCACGCACCTGAGTTTAGGGGAATTCTAGCGAATGGGTAGCTTAACTTTTTTCAAAGTATTTTCTTTCGGTTTGATGTAGCAATTTAGAGTTGAAAGCTTTTTTTCTTTTACTACATAAATTTCCCTTCCCCTTCATTCCTATTCCCCTACTTTCGTTCTCCTTTTTACTATTAAAGATTAAAATTTCACGTGGGTCTCATTTGGAAACTGGAAACGGAGATGATTTTCCAGTCCAAACACGTCTGATACTCGAGCTTTTTACCGTAGACTCGTAGACTGAAAAAAAAAAATAAAAAATAAAAAATAAAAAAAAAATTACTTCATACATCTTCCAAGAAATAAGTTTGTACCAAGTCGGTTTTTTTTATTTCTTACTCTCTCCAAAACGCGCCATGTGTTGCTTAATGCGTTGACCAATTTTGAAAAATGTAATTTTCGATCAAAAATGGATGAAAAATATTCGAATGGAGAATTAAACATTTTTGCGCGAGTGTATTTTATGAAATATAATTTTTTCTTCCGTGTTTGGTGTAACGATGGGTTTTTAGGGTGGGACTTTCTGCGTGACTTTCTATGCATTTTTTATCATTTTCCAGTTTTGAGAGTAGAAAAAAAAATGTGAAAAAAAAATTTTTTTGGAATATTCGAATGTGATCGAAAACTCGCGCAACCGAGTCTATGGAAACTGCATGAAACGAGTACCCTTAAAATTTGCCAATGTATTTTTAATCTATTACTAAATTTTGTCAAAGATTTCAAATGTGATTCGTGCGAGTTTGTGGCAGGCTGATTAGGCTTAACGAACAAATTCTTCGCGTTCTCTACGGAAAACATCAATTTGGTGTATTCGTGACCACTCACTATTTGTCAGCGTGTAATTTGTGACTCGTTGTTCTAACCATGTTTGTATTTACCTTCGCTTTTGACAAAGGCGAATTTTACGTTTTGTCGAGTCGATAAATCAATACCCGTTTGTGATGGAACGTACGACCTTTAATGCGCTTGCGAAATGGCAAAACACGAGTTTTGCTTCTGTTTTTACTCACCACTCCATTAGTGTTAATAAAAATCTTTTTTGAAATTAATTACTCTATTTTTACACCAAATAATAACAAAATTCCCACCCCTTCGTCTCTAATGATTGATGTATACAACAAACGGGAAAAAAAAGAAAAAAAAGCAGCCCTCATCACCCAAGGGCCTTTCATTACCCAACATTCGAAGCATCGGCGAAACACGAAGCGAATGTGAGCTCACGTTGTATATAGAAAACTACTCAAAGTCAGGGCACGGAAAATGGAAAATATTTAACGAGATACAACACGTCTGTTTACACTTTGTAAGTTACTTAACTTTATTTTATTTATTTATTTGTATAAAATATCGTTTTTTTTTTCTATATCCCAAATGTCATGTTTTTCTTTTGTGTCGAATGTGAGATAAATTAAGTAAAGGGAGATGTGAATGGTTTACATTCTATTAAATTAGTTGAGATGTAATGTGAATTTTTACTTATTTTCTAAAGGGAATTTAAAATCGATTTTTATTTTTTTCTTTCCCCAAATTGAATTGACGCGAACAAAAGATTTTTTATTTGTTTTTTAACATTGAAATTAAAAAAAAAATGTTTTGGGAATTTAATTATATTTGATTTGATCTCCATTTATAATTGTGAAGTTTTATTTAATGAAAAAGTTTGATTAAATTAAAATTATCTAAAATCAAAAGAAAAAAAAATTGTCTTTCACACACTTAAATATCAAATTATTCGATTTTTTAACACTAAAAAAAATATTACGAAAGAGGATTATCAAATACCCTTAAACCGAAGGTCAATTAAAAAAAATAGATTTTAAAACACGATACATTAATTTAACGGGTCTTAATGCATTAACACTTAATTAAAAACATTTCGCAAAAAATAATCGAAAAATAATAAATTTTATTACAACATTTCGAATTTGACCCGAATCTCATTAAAAAGGTAAAATACGTCGACTTTAACCTTCAAATTTCCTTTGTTTAAACTTAATTATGATATCGTTAATCATTGTTTTAAACCTTCAAAAAATGCCATTCTTTCGTCACAACTAATTTGCTGATTCACTCTGACTCACATCACCTTTTACTTAATCACATTACCACCATACGTACCGTTAATTTACGATACAAATACCACCAATACACATCAACGACTCATCCTTTGCACCTGGATACAGTTGCATATAAGCACCTGCCATTTAATGAGCAGGTGAGGGTATTTTTTTTATTATATAAAAAAACTTGTTTTTAAAAATCTTTTTATTTTCTCAATGTTTTGCCACTGGGTTTTAGTAGTTTCGCTGGGAGCCTTTAGATACGTGTTATCAGCGAATTGTGTTGATTCACGGGTTTTTGGTTGTTTTGTAGAATTTTTTTTTTATCAAAAAATATTATATAAAAAAAAATAAGGGTATCGATTGTTGTTGCAATGGATGGCAAGAATTGGGTTTTATGTGTTCTTTGATTCGTGTAATTGGTATTTTGAGTGTAGCTGAAAATCCAAAGAGACATAGCGTGAGATTGGTGGATTTTGATGCTATTTTTTGTGGGGTTAAATGTATTTTAGGGGGCAGGGAGAAAGGAAAAAGTCAGTGTTGCTTGATTAGTTGGTGAAATGAGCTTTGAGTTTATATTTAGCAACGCGCACAAAGGTGTAATAAATTAGAAATGTAAAGTTGAAGAATAATTTAAATTTTATTTTTCTCTTCAAATTGTTAGAATTAAATTATTAAAGGGATTTTTAAATGTTTTTTTTTTGTTTTAAAAAAACAAAAACAGATCGATCAGTTGCACTGGATGGGCGAACCGTCCCCGATCACCTGTTTCGTAAATATTGTCCAAGTCTTCGGGTATCCCCACGGATCGACGGACCGAAAGAAAACACCCAAAGTAATTTCAATAAATAATGTCTATTTACAACGAATGCAATTGCAATACAAACAAGCTACTTTTATTGCTTCTTTTTAGAATTTATTTTATTTATAAGTAAATATTTTATTATTTAATTGCTCCTATCGAAAAAGGCTGAGAGAAACGACTTTAAAATATTACTGGAGAAAACTTTAAGTCTGGAATTTTAAATTATTCTAGATTCGGTTGATAGGGAACAGGGATCTCCATTTTTCATTTCCCATAGTACTTTTGTATGGTTGAGATTCTCAAGTGTGTGCAGGGAGAAAGAATAGTGATTCCAGGTCATGTTTTCTTAAGCAAAGCAATAAATAAATACATTCTCTTTAAATACTTATTTGCATATGAAGTGATAAAGTAAAGTTTGTTGTGATTTTTTTTTAAAATAAAAAATTTAAAAAAATTTTTTTTTTATATAAAATGAGTAATGAGATTTTTTTTGTGAATCTTTAATTGCTAAATATCTTATCTTTTTTCCAATTCCTCTTCATCATTTTCTCCATTTCTTAAAAAATTGAAAAAGAATTTAAAAAATTTTCTCCTCAGATGAGTCAGCAAGTTAAGTTATTGATCAATGTTAAAGCCAGACTGCATTTATTTGTGGTTTATCTAATTTGTCACCATGGGGAATGGATGATGCAATATGACGTCACAAGTTAGAAACAATCATCATCCATTTATATAATTCAATTTTAAAGATGGAAAAAACAATAGGGCCAATCAATAGCAACTTTTTCTTTTCCTTATTATTATTATTATTATTTATCTCCTGCAAAAAAACCCTTTCATCACCCTCGATAATAAGGAATTGTTCGAGACAATAGAGCAAGAAATAAAAACGCGAATGAATAATAGAATAAAAAGTAAAAAATTCATTTCAACAAAAACAGATTTTATAAATAGAAAATTTCCTTTTATTGCAGAGAGGTCGTAAGAGGAAATATTCGTTGCAACAAGGTTCCATCAGGTGGATGGTTGAGGTAAATTTTCTTTTTACCTGGCACACCCAACCTAATATGTAGTAGGTGGAATAAATTACTCGGTGGGCTGCTGTTTGGACACGTATGATGTGCGGGGAAGCCCATCCATTTACCCATCTCACCTGGGCGCGAGATCTCTATTACGTAATACATCTTTATTTTCGACTTTTATCCGAATCGGGAGAAAAACACTTTTAGTCACGCGCGTGCACGTCCAATTGGGAATTTATAATCATTTTTCTAACAGCGCAACCCATCACCATGTATTTCCTATGCACCGGGTTGCGCGAATTAGTGTCATCGGAGTTGGTTTGTTGGTCAAACGATGACCTTTTTTTCATTTAGTAAACGAGTTGAGTTTCGTACGTGCGTTGGCTGCTGTATTCGGAAAAGGAAAAAAAATTTTCCTTCCCTTCACAACTCCTTTGGGATACATTCGAGTTGAATTTCAAGATTATACTTGGCTTAGAGGGTAAGTCTTTGGATTTCCAGAAGGAAACGAGAAAATTGACTCCAGATGGGATTTTGAAATTAAAAAGTTATTCGACCAACTTTTGTTTCTTTTTTTTCGCCCCTTCTCATCTCGATATTTTGTTTTTCCCGTGTAATTAACTGAAATTAATTTTAAAGTAAGGATGAAAAGTGAAATGAAATTTCGTTGGAGGCCATGTGGCGTTGGAGGCCAACGGTTTATAATTTCCCATGAAACCATTTCGAGCTCTGCTTTCGGGCTCGCTTTAACTTGCCCTTTTAGCATAGCTTCAATCTACTGACAACAATGAAAACATTAATTGGAGTCTCGAGAAAATTGCCTTCGACTCAGCTTGCACTTTATTTTGACTCTTGTTTGCGGGTATTAAGGCTTATTTTAGCTTTAAATAAACATTAAATAACTATAATTGACTAGAAATTAGAATTTTAATTTTTAATGAGATTGACAGTTCTTGGCAATGCTACCGCCAGATGTAGCGCACAGCTAACAGCGAACCACCGTTCTATTATTATTATTATTTTGAGATTCTGGTCAGCCCAAATCTAATTTAAAACCATCCATGGTGGACACGCGGCTTTCAGGAATTTTATCGTATAAAAAAAAACTCATATTTTTCCTATCTAATGAAATTATAAATTTAAAAAAAAAATTCGAATTTTAAACCTCATAAATTTCCCATTCAAATTCCCCATTGAGATAACCCTTAAAAAAAGGCATTTGATTTTTTATTTCCTTTGAGAAAAATGACTCACCCTATTTTCTCTTTATCTCGACTAACCCTCGGATAATGGATAAGATATATAAAAACAACATATCAAACGCATTAATCTGTTGCTCGAGTTCTAATGATTGTGTTGACAGCTTCGTCCTCCATTCGCTAATATTCTTCTCACACTGTTAGTGATGGGACATTCATCTTCGTCAAAACCCCTCGTCACCGGACAGTGGGTATCGGGGGAGAGATAATTTCTTGTTTTGATCAAAGTACTGTGTTTACTCATCCACGAACGATGTTCGATAGATGAATTTTGAATGTTGGCATATGTCAGTTGCATTTCTCAATTCATTTATCAAGTATAAATCGAGTTCTCGCGAGAGATACTAATACAAGGTGTTCTGATTAATACTTTTTTTTTTACTTATTTATGTTTTTCACTTCCTAATTAAAACTTTCTTTTCCTCTCAGATCCCCAATTGGATTTTTGTTGTGTTTATTACACAGTAATCAGTCGAATGTCAAACTAGTGCATTGATTAATTAATCAGAGATTTAAAGAAATTGTGTAAATTAATTTCTTATAATATACTTTTATATTAGTTTTTTATTTTAAAGAAAAGTTTTTTTTTCTACCGGTTTATACTCGACTCTTTTGTTTCTTAAAATTAATTCCAAGCCAAGTTTTGTGGGAATGAAACGACTAGACTTAACAAAAGATTGAAATGAATGCAAGTAGTTTAAAGGAAAACGAACCATCTACAATAGAAGACTCTATATAATATTAATTATAGTAAAAAACGTTAAATTTTGCATTTTAACTCTTAAAAGACCGAGAAGCGAAGAAAGTTTAGTTGACAGTGCGAGGTGGGGTGGGGGGAGGTGTAAAGCATCGGGTTTGACGTGAGTAAGAGGAATGTGCAATGAATTAAGCTTTTATTTTGTCGAATTCAGTGCATGTGCCGAGTTCTCTTTTCTCTCTTGTCTACTTTTGAGTGATGTTGAGTGCTCCGCATTCTAAATTGCTTTTCTGCTCGTGCGAGCCTCTAAAAGCGCCGTTTATTTGTCGCGCGTGGATCTTCGTAAGGTGTTTGCGGCACAAGAAGTAGTATAGAGAAGAAGGCGCCGTGTTTGCCTTCTCATCTCGTTCTACTCGTTTATTGTCATCTTTCATTTGATGGCATCTTTTCTTAAGTTTCAATTTTTCATGCGTTGTTGCAAATGCGCGGCCGGATATACGACAAACGACAGTTTTCTTCTGTTTACATTCGTAGTGTGTTATTCCGCTGGAATTAACAGTGACAATTTCTCTTCTTCACTCGACACATTTTCAGACAGATGCAAAATTTGTTTTGTTTTTTTGCATTTATTAAGTGGCTTTTGCCATATTCTGTTAACGGTTTTAACCCTGTGTGTCGTGTTAAATGTTTTGTTGAGTCTAACGAAAGGCGCGAAACGAGTTTAAAGTTGTTGTGTTTGCGTCTGAATTAAGATATACTTTTTGTTACGGTCGCTGAGATTTTTAAAACTTTTATTTATACTTGAGCAACATTTTCGCGAGTGTTGTAATGGCCTTATAAATTAATTCCAAGAGTTGTGAAACTAATTACGGTTAATTAAGAGTTGTGAATCAACTCGAGTTTCTTTTTTCTCAGTTTTACAACTACGGAAGTCCACAACAGACAACCGAGAGGAAAAATCAATTTTGTTCTGTTTCTTGTATCCCGATTTAGAGATCGGCCGTACACGTGCAACACGTGCGAGAGGCTGTCAAAATAAGTCAACAAATATAACTATCGTCAGTGGCAGCTATTAAAAGAACTGGCAAAACCCATATAAATTGAAATTTTACCATTCGAGAAATCTTTAACGTGCACTGATAATCATCAAAATATGAACCGATAGTTTTAATTCTCTTTCGTTGATCCTCGCCCGAAACAAACCACAAATCTCTGCCGGGACCGAACCAACATTGTGTCCAGAGGCGAGCGCGGTAACCACCAGAGCGTCAGCACTTGCCGATAATCGTGCATTGGATATAATACGATCGTCAATGGATGGTTTTATTGTATTCCAAAACAAACCCAGTCTTCGACTTTCAAATGCCCCGAGAGTAGATAAAAAGCGAAATCAACTTTTCCCACTATTTCTGCCAGAGGTAAATACTACGGAAGCCCGTGAAGACGACAAGAACGGCCTAAGTGGCAAAGCGAAAGAATGAAAAAAAGCAAAACTTTCAAATCTAATCGAAAGCTCGCGAATGTGAGTTCGGTAGTGGAGAATATGTCGAAGACCTAGGGATAGAGAAGTGGGAAATAAGAAATGGATTTGCCACTGGCAAACACAGCTGCAAAGAACTTTTGGACACGATCGACAGGGCCTTGTCACAACTGATTCTCGAGAGAAAATAAGGTCAAAATAGATATAGAAAAACCTTTATACACAATAAGATATATAGAAAAATAACAATAACATTTGTTTAAACAACTCGTTATTGCTTTTAACTAATTTATGTTGACATGTATTCTACTCAAATTAACTCGTGCATTTTGCATGAGAAACTTTGTGAGTCAAGCAGCAGTTAAAAGGTTGAGGCTTAAAATATTTAGAAGAAAATATAATCCTAGAAGATGTAATGAGTAAGTTTATAGTCACAAACTGTAATGTAAGAAAAGAAAAATTTTGCAAATTTGCATTACAATTAATTGATAATTTAAATTAATGATTGTAATATTTCATCCATACCTTTGATTGAAAATGGGATAATAAAAATTTGATTAAACTTAGCATCATTGGTGAAACTTGGCCTTAATGAATTGCCTAATAAATGATCAAACTGCCATTCATCATTTTTATGGTCACTTTTATATGCCATTTTTATGTCTGCTCATTCTTAATCAGCTTTTGAAGCTGGAAAAATGTAATTTTCAAGAAAATTGAAGAGAAAAAGCCATTAAAAATTTCCATTCATTTGTTTGCATTAAAAACCTTGCAATTGAATAGACTGTTTTCAATAGTCCATATAAAACAGTAAATGCATTAGTCTTGTAGTATCTAAAGACTAGAAAAACCCAGTTTATTTCTGAAATAAAAAAAAAAAATTTTTTCTTTGGACATTTGCCCAATTCCATTCTTGACAACAGTTGAAGTTGCAAAAGTGGCCATAAATGGCATAAAAAATTTCACAATATTGAATATTGTTTTTAAAAGATGTGAATTGAATATTTAGGATTTTTCATATCAAAAATTGTTTTTAATAAAGAAAAAAAATGGTTGATGTTATTTATGGCAGTCAGTGGCAGCTGATGCTGCACACAATCTGACATAAGATCAATTGAAAACTTACACAAGTCAAAACACTGGGTGAGAGTCGATGAGACGTTGTTGAAAGGAAAATATGAAATGGGAATGATTAAAATGTTAAAAAATGCATTTTCTAATTCAATTTAACATTGAGTGATCCGATCGTGTCAATAAAACGTATTGAATTAATCAACGTCAGTACCAATTAATTTATTTGGTGCAATCGATCATTTATTGCTTTGCTCTATTTACTAATTGAGGTTAGTGGCATTTGCTATCAATAAAACGTTTATCTTTGGACTTTTTTTTTCCCTGTTTTAACCGACAGTTAATGATTTGTCATTGCTCTATTTTTCTCGTGGGACGACACAATTTGGGGTCTTAATGAATATCTGTCAAATTAATGTTGTACTATCTTGATTTTTCTTATGTCAATTTTCAAACTCGAACTCATATTAAAAAAAAATGTAAATTAAGTTTTTAGTGAAATTTTTTAATTTTAAAATTATTGAATGTTTAATAAATTTAATGTCAATTGTGTCAATGATTTTAATTCAAAATCTAAATAATTTTTTTTGCAATTTTTTTTTTAAATTTTGAATTTTCGAAACCGCATTTTTATCGAAATAATTTCCAACCAAAATTACCAACCATCATTAAAACTTCCCACAAAAAAAAAGAAAAAAATGTCAACCAACAATTGGGAAACAAAATGTGACATTTCGGGTAATGTTAAGCCGGCGGAAAGTACATTTCGCTTTACCCGTAGAATGACTAGATAAATTCCAATCATTCTGATGCACTTGACAAGTTGAGTGGTCTTTTTTTACGGCCTTTTTGCTAACTGTTGCAAAGACGAGATTGCGACAGTATAGAGAAAAATCTCATTACCGAAACATGTGCTAAAAACATGTCCTTAGTGCATTCAAGTCTACATTCACGTTTTTTAAAACATCTGAAAAACAAAGAAAAATCCTATCCTCGATATAAAATTACACATCAGCCGTATCCGAGGACTATTCGCCGTATTATACAATAATAATTGGCAAACGTAAAAGACTGGATTGGCCTAAATTGCCAATAACCGAAGCGAACCGAGTTGAATTTTAAAGGTTTTTAAAACGCCGTGTTTTCCCATTGAATTTTAATAAATTGAAGAAAATCAATTTTAACGTAATTTTCAATGGTAAATAGAAAATAGTTATAAATAATTGAAAAAAAAATCTTGTTATTTATGTTTCTATGTAAAATTCCATTTGCAAAATAAATCCTATTGATTTAACATTTTAAAAAGGAAATTTGTTTATGTATACTTGACATTTACAATTTTTCATCAAAATCCAATTACTAGTAAATCTCTATAAATAATACAAAAATCTCATTTCATTAAAAAAGAAGTTTTTTTTTAAAGTTTCCAATATAAACTTTTAAGAAAATTGGGATTTTAATTATTAAAACTGAAATTTCATTCTGTCACTAAGAATAAAAAAAAAATTATGCAAATTATTTAGCTTTGAGTCACTTTGACAAGGAAATTAGAATTTTTATCCCACAGGGAATTTTTCTATTGTTGATTTGTCACTAGAAGATGGTAATTATTCGGTCATTAACAGATCTTTGCTGACCTACTGAACTCTTGATATGATGTAGAGGGTAATGTCACACCACTCCCAGTTCTGCATCATTATTTTGTTATACCAGAAATAAGCCTTAGGCTTATTTTTCAATTGGTATTGCAACATGAGTGAAATCTAAAAGTAAATAATAAAAAAAAAATTTCTTGTTTATTTATTGAGGTTTTATTATTAAATTAATTTTTTAGATTTGCTTATGTTAATTAAAAACGTTGCTGTATTAAAATAGATTAAATTAATTTTTTTTTCAAAAATTGTTTTTGTTTGCATTTCAAGAAAAGAAAATTGTTTTTAATTGAATTTTTAATTTAAAAAAAAAAATTTTAAAAAAAATTATTTACATCTTTAAAAAAGTCATACAATTTCAATAAGAAATTCAAACAATTTCCAAGGAAGTAATTGCAGACCAAACGGGGAATTTAATAAAGTCAAAGAGGAGAAAGAAAAAAAAAAGATTCAGTGATTTACTTTTCACAGATAATTAACCTTAAGTCCTTTTCATTGTCTGGCAGAAGCAGAGTGTGTTTTTGGAAATGTTTTGTGAGGTTGGTCATTTCCTAGGGAGAGTTTTAGAGTGGTGCTTCTGCTCTAACTGCTTCTGGCCATATGCTGGCACTAGTGCTAGGCTCCTATGTATTATTAATGATGGATTAGTCACGCCCCATTTTCCCCAAGTAATTTCTCCAGTTGGGAAAAAAAAATTTTCCTCCCTTCATAGTTGCTGCTGGCTGAATAAAAGGGGAATTTATAAAATGGCCAAAGGGATTGAGTTGTGTGAGAGATGGAAGGTGTTGGATTTCAAACTGTTGTGTGTGGGTTTTATATGGAGTGGGGTTGGATGAATTAGCTTGGAGATTTTGAGTTTCTTTTTTTTTAAAAAAAAGGAATGTGGAACATGTGTGTAACTGGGTTCATGTGATATTGTTTGGGTTTAAAAAGTAATGGGTATAGAGAAAGAGAGGGGTTGTTTGAATATGGGAGAAGGGGGAGAAATAATGTTTGGATAATGCAATTGGTTTGATGATACATAGTCAAATGTATAAATGTGTATTTATGCTTTACTGGTGTTTTATGGTGCTTTTTATTGCGCACTTTGGAAATTATGTTTGTGATTATAGATTCTAGAATTTATTCACGTAATTCTAGTTGCCGAGCATGCGCACAAATCTGACTTTAGAGCAATCGGTCTCCATTTCTTTTACCAATCTAACTATAATAATAATAAACAGTGGGATAGAATTAGCAGCTGGAAGCCAAGAACAAATGTAATAACATTGCTAACTCAATGGGACATTCATGAGTTAATTACATAAACTTAAAAATATTTTTTTATTAAACGAAATGACAAGTGACAAATATATCACAGTTAAGTTGCAGGAAGTTGGATACAATGGGGTAATGAATCAATTGAGCGAAATTAATTTCATATCTACATACGAGGAACTATGGGATATAAAAATTACATAAATCATCGAGGAAATAATGATTTTAACACATAAAAATTACGGGAAATTCATTTTACGGCTTTTAATTAATAATCGATAACAAATATTAAATATTAATGTTAAAATGATTTTATTCAGCATGCAAATATAATAAAACCGATAAAAAATTCATAATGGAATAAATTTATTAAAATACAATCGCATTATTGCTCTGAGATAAAAACGTGTGCAAATTTAATTTAAAAAAAAAAAAATAAAAATTTTTATAAATTTATTTATTATTATAAAATCCAGTTTTAAAAAAGAAAAAAAAATGCACTCGAATAAAAAAAACAAAAAAAAAACTCAAATCTTGAAAATCTCGCGTTAAGATGTGCAATATCTGTGTGTGTATCTTCTAAGCGAAAGTGCAAACCTTTCCTTGAGCCTATCTCGAAACATTTGTTTTAAATTTTTTATATTTACTTTCCTTTTTATTTTCCCCAATAAAAAGAAAGGAAAAACATAACGCAATTAATTCAACTCGCAAACCCCATTAAATCACGTCACAAACTTTTTCTATTCGCTATTCACAAATACGGCCTATTTCGACTGGAAAATGATGTATGGGTCGAATTCCAGTCCACTTGTTTATTACTTCTCCTATATGATTATGGGAAATGAAAGCGTTTTTTTTTTTTTTATTCAACGATACAAATCTGTCACGCCATTAGGAAAAGGTAGGTTGGTTTTGTGTATTTTTATATTGAAAAGTGCAATTAACGTATCCATCAAAATAGAAATTGTGGGTGTGTTATGTTTGCTCAAGCATTTTTTTCTCTCATAATCCAAGTTAATAACAATAAAACGCAAAAGGCTTAGGCTTTAACTCGTATCATTGCGGTTTCAAGTAGTCGTTAGTTTAAACACACATTCGAAAACGTCGATCGTAAATTTGATCTCCGTTTAATTCGGAGCGTGTAACGCCATGTAATTGTGTATATTTTAAGACTGTTAATCGATCATAGTGTTTTTTATGCGCGTATGAAATTCATTAAAATAGATTCGTGGGTAAGATAAAAGATACAAATGGCGAGTTGCAAAAGCGCTTTTTATGGCTTTTGTTGTTTTCAACAACCGGCTTTTTATTACATTTTTCTTTACTAGAAATGAGCGAAAACAAACAGTTCCCTAATTTGAAATCACGCGCACGTTATGAGTGAGTTGCATGCGAACGGTTTTGATGCCAATTACGCATGGAATGTCCAAAACGTAACCGCAGCTTCGCATACGTTTGCGAAGTCCATTCGAAATACGAGGGTTTTCAAAGGAGTCAAATTTAAATTGCAAATTACCTCTTGTTTGTATATTTTTTTTAAAAATTTTACTCTCAAATAACAATGACTTTTCGAGTGCGCTTTGGATTGTAAATTATGAATAATTTGTTTTCGGTGTTATATATTGGTAGGGATTTGCAATTCAAATTGATGACACAGTTTAAGCCGATTTATTTCAATAGAGGATTATCAGTGATGAATTTAATACTATTTTTGATTCATTTTCTGATTTTTATATCTTTTATTATCAAATGGATATTTGTATAGTTTTCGATTTAAATTTTGCTTCGTTTTCATTTTGTCTTCTGCGCGAATAAAATTGAAATAAAAATCGGAATTGATACAATTTAAAAGTCTCTTATGTCAAAAGAATTGTGAACCGTGCGAAAAGAAGTATCCGCCATTTTATTGGTCTCGAACGTACCCTTAAAAGAGTAACAGCACGTGACATGTGCCATGACGTATGATTTACTCCTTTTGTTCCAGTCTCGTAACAGATGTAACACTAATTTTTTTTTTTTTAAAAAAGATTACATAAAAATAATCCAAATCATTAAATGATTAAAAAGAATTAATTCTGTAATTATTTTTTTCCCGACTTTTTAAGCCGATTAAAAACCAACATCCCGCGGGAAATTATCACCGAATCTCCAACGAAATTATATACGAAATATTACGTGTTTTGAATTTTTTTACAAATTCTCAAAACTTGAGCTTTGCTTTAAACACTAATTACTAATCAACTCGTCATATCTATAGGAAACCCTAGGTTAAACGATGCTCAGTTTCGAGCTTAACGAACTGAGCTTATCCAATGCTTTTCAGTCACTGATTGCCTGTAATGAGAACGAATGGACTAATTTAAGTTGTTTGTGAATTCATTAATTTTAGTGTTTCCTTTTGAAAATTTTAAAATTTAAGAATACTTAAAAAGACGAAATGGTGCGTGAAAGATCAATTTTTTAAATCGCATCGTCCAAAACAATTCCCAATGCGATTTCCATCGGATCGATAAATTGGAGTTTGAAGAAGGCAACTGTTTGATGTCTTGTTAGCTCTTGGGCGACGGGTTAATGAAGATTCTCTCACCTTATGAGAAACTGGACACGTGCACATCCACACTTTGACAGTATCGATCAATGTGTCCATAAACTTGTGGCTGCACAAAACTTTCGCTTTTCCAACTATTCTCGCAACTCCTTTGACCCTGGATTTTGCATGCGCGAGATTAGCCGATCCTGTTTTTCATACTTTCCCCTTTTACGCTCTCCCCCTTTTCTCATTCTATATTAAAATCATAAATTTCCCACTCCACACACGAATATAAAAAAGCAATTGAATTTTTTTACTTTAATATTCCCTCGTATTAAAAATTAT
>JAQFZU010000453.1:0-26277 GCA_034696185.1 Henia vesuviana | reverse complement strand
AGCGGATGCAAATGGCGACCGGAAGTGACGTTTCTACAAGATGGACGCCATCAGTGACAACCGGAAACAAGATGGCGACACTGTATAGGGCGCGCCATGTTGGGGGCGTGGCTTGTGTCGTCACTTCCGGGAAGTGTGCTGAAACCACCATTTTCATACTACTTAGCACAATATCTCGTTTTTCATGATCGTTATTTGTTATGATGATTTCTACTTCTTTGTTAGTTGGTGTGTTGTAACAGCCTCAATGCTGTCCTGTTGGTGGTCTGTCTGCTTTTAATACTATCTTATAATTGTCTGTAGGCATATATTCTAACGCTGTTTTAAAACAGCGAATATAATTACTAGTATCATGTAACATTCGTTGTAATGCTGTTATTATTTCTGGTTTTAAGTTATTATTATTATTGCTATGACGTTTTTTAGTTTCTTCTTTTTCATTACCTACAAAATAAAGTTGTAAGAATTGATGTTGATTATTATTTTGTTTTGGTAAGAGAGTTCCTAGGCAATGATATACTTGTCCTTGGATTGTAAATGTTGGCATGAAACCTTTTTCTCAAATTTCATTACTTCCAAATGATGTCATTTAGAAACATGAATTAAAACACCTTATATGATTAAAAAAATACTGTGACTGTGATGAAGTTCCATTCATATAAGATTTAAGAGGTTCCGGAGGTGATTGTATTGTTGGTAGCCATATTTTCCCATTTAGGTAGCACATTTCTGGTGATTCATTTTTCCACTTCAAAGCATTGCAGTATATACATTTCCTATCCATTTGGCCAATTGTGAAATGTTTGTTTGTTTCATATTTTTTAAGAGGATCATATTTAAATGCTTCATTATAATATATTGAGGGTTTTGTGTGATTTGTCTTTTTTGGTTGAAATGTTGTTTCTAGTGAAGTTGATGCATTATTTGTGGTAGATAAATCTTGATTTGTTGATTGCATTTGTTGTTGGTTTTGATTTTTTTTGTTTTTTGGTGGTTTTTGAAACTTGGTTTCTATTCCTTCAATATTTGTTGTTTTTCTTCTTTTGGCTTTTTTGGTTCGTCCAATTGAAATTCGTTTTTTTGGCGGCATATTAATTTTCAAATTGTAAATAATACTTATATTCTTTTCCTCGAGGTCTGGCCTTGTTTATTATTTGGTTTTTCTTTTATCTACATTTTTAAAAAGTTATTACTTTTTAATTAATTGTATACTTTGTTTTCTTTTTATAAGCTTACTTACTTTATTCAGATTATATACAAATGATTAATTACCTTTGTTTTTTTAGACTGAGATTTTATTGTAATTTAACTTGATGTTTTTTTTATAACCTTACTTATTTGATTTATATATTTTTCTTACATTCCTTATTTATCTTCTTTATTTGGTTAAATTATAAATAGGTCTAATATTTTGCTAACTGTTTTACATTGTTAGGAAAGACTTTTATTTCACCTGTTGTTAGAATTGTAATTTGTTTACCATTGCAACTGTTTGTTTTTTGTTTATTCTGATCTACTCTGAAGATGGCACTCTTCATTTGTTTACTTTCATAGCAACAAACAAAATGCAAATGTCGACAAATTTGTTTTTCCTCACTTTGCCAGCTACTTCGACTTACTGTAAATTCTTTAAAAGATATACCGAGTCAAGATTCTGTTTATAACTAGCTCAGGAACTATATCTTTCATTTGAAATTAATTATTGCTGACAACATCACTTTATCAAAGAATGTATACAAGGTAAGATAGAAACAACATCCTTTGTAGATATAGATAATTTGGTTTAATATAATCACATTATCACAATTTATTTCACAATTACGTTACATTTTATTGAAATTTACCATTACATAAATAAATTATCATTAATAGAAAGTTTTACTTATAAAAATCACTAATAAAATCACTATTAAATTATAGTGGAGACTATTAAATTATAATAGTCTCCACTTTCCAGGCAATAAACACAATGTTTGGCTAATTTCCAAAAATACTAGGGTTTTCCAATTTATTTCATACTGCTATTTGCTGCTATTATTACTAGCTGGAATAGAAATCCTATTCTTAAAAATCATCTACAGCATGTTCTGGAATAGCCAAGTATTGACATCAATTATCATTGCAGTAAAATGTTCAACTTTCTGAATACAACAAAAAATTCACATTTAAATAAATAATATATATAAATATAAATAATTATAATTATCATGGTATAATAAATTAACTGAAACACATTTTATTACAAGAGTTAATTATAATTTCTTTATTTTTTAAATCAATTCTCTGGTTAAACGAATATCAGGAATGTGATATCTTAAACAAAGCATTAACCAGAGTTTTAAAAACAATTAATTTTAGAATAAATAAAAATTAGAAAAAAACTGATGATTAAAACATCATTGTAACAAATATGTGTGTGATTATGTAAACTCTTAATAGTGTAAATTCCATAATGTTATAAAAAAAATATTGAGAAATAATAAATTTAAATGGCTGGATCTCTTGCACGCCTCATAAGTGTTGCGATTGTTTTAACTTTTTTTCTGAATGCAGGGGATGTCCACTTGGTATTTTTATTATGAATTGACTGACATTCAGACGATTGTTGATCTCCTTCATCCCAATCATTTGATTCAGCTTGAATTTCCATTTTCTGCACAATTAATCTTACTAAACTATAAATGTTGTCTAATGAAACTGACATCTGCTTGGTTCTATATTTAGAAAATTTAGATAGTAAATAGAGATTAGTTATTTTATATTTTTGATTAAAAATATAATTTAAAAAATTTCAATATTTTCAAGATTTGCTTAAGCATTATTGTATTTTATGTTGAAAACTAACTTTTGTCTTTGCTTATAGATTTCTTCATACATAAAATCATCTTGTTGACCAATTTCTGAGTATTCCAATAGTTTTTCTGAAGAATTGGTATAAACACTTCCAAACCATTTTTGAATCAATGGTATAAACTGAAATAATTCAATGATTAAAATAATTTCAACACTGAAAATACAAATTTTCTTACAAAAGAAAAAAGCTTTGTGTTTTTCGGTATGTTGGGGTACTCAATAACTTCAATTTTGTCAACTCTTTCTAACAAAACCAAAGGAAGTTTTCTTTCCAATTCAGTGTGCAACTCAACCTGCATTGCTAATCTCTTTAAATAAGCATTTCTTCTAACACTTTCAATATCACCAACTGCTAGACCAATCTAAAGATTAACACTTATCATTAAGATATGAACTATTAAATAAAAAAGACAAAAAAACTGTATATTTACTAAGAGGTTAACAAGCAGAATAGGCATTGTAATCATGAAAAGAAATAAAAATCCAAAAGAGAAGTAAGGAAATGGTAAAGTTGTAGAAGGTGAAGTTTGATTACTCATAAAGTAAGGTTGAACAAAAGTTCCCAAAATGTCAAATTCACCCAGCATCATAGAAAAAACTCGAAATAATGAAATTGGAATATTGGAAAAACCAAGGTGATTTCCCTAAAATCAATAGGATTAAGTATTATAAATATATCTTAAGCCCATTTTTTCTTACTCTTGACAATAGTATATAAAAGGCCAGAGCAAATGCTATAAACAGAATCGAAAATATCAGAAGTGCTTTGATTAAAGTTTTCAATATTTCTAGGAACATCACTACATAAATTCCAATTCTATCAAATCTAAAAATATAGTGAAATAGAAATATTTGATAATTCTAACTTGATATAATACTCAATAGCACTCACTATAAGCATACCTTTGTAAATATAGGAGAAAATTAAACCAAGCAAGAAATACAGCAACTGCTGAACAAGCCAATTGGTCCTGAAATAATATTCCGCTAAAAACTGGATATACCATCACACCAGATAAAATATATAGTAGCCATTCAAACAAATTGAGAGGATTTGTCAAATATTTCATTCTTTGTTGATATAACTGAATAACTTCTTTGGCAATATTCATTACCACAAATGTCATTATTATGGCAGCATTCACATAAAATGGAGCTGAAGATGGCATCTAAAATATAAATTCATTAAAGATACAGATAATACCAAACCTCACATAATAACCTACTAATTTTGGAAAATATTCAAAATCTCTCAATATTGCGGTGTTGTTATCATATATTTTTGGTGTTATTTGAATTACAACATCCATCAATAAAGCAGCAAACAGTGTTAAAACTGCCATAAATATAACATAAAATAAAAGATTTGCCATATGAAAGTACATTCCATATGCTTTCCTAGTTATAAGAATAAATGAAAATAAATATTTTATATTCATATTTTTAATTTGTACTCACCATTTCATCTGAATGTATTTCTGACACACCGGATGACAAAGTAATTCTAAGCGTTTGTATTGAACCATAGTCTAATAATTAATAAATCAAAATTACAAAATTTATCAAAATGACATTTAATTGCTTTACATTCATTGCAGGTAAAGGCAGGGATTTGTAATTTTTTATTTTTGACTCCATTTGTTTTGACATTTGTCTTGAAAATTGAAGATATTTAAAACTGTACTTAACCTATATAGATAAGGAAATTAGGTTTTTTTGAAATGCATGTGTTATGTATGAGGGATAACTTACGAAATAATCTTCACAGTCCTGATTTAGATCTGATTTTGTGATGCAGCGATCTAACACAGCCTGTAAAAGAATTATTGTACAACCAAATTAAAGTATAGCACATTGATTTTTTCTTACCACATAAACTTCAGGCATCAATGATATAAGAGCTTGAATCACACCTTCAGCCTTTTCACAGTTCATTCTCAGTATTTCATATCCTCTAAACAATAAAATAAAATGTAACAGTTCTGTTAAGTAATAGTTGCAGTTCTTACCTTTCTTCATGAGTAGCCATTGCCATTGCAGCTTCACTGTGCTTATACATCAGTATTAAATCCATGGCAGTTTGATGTTTGTTATTATGCAGTATTCTGCAGTCCACATTCAATAAATATGTTATGGCACTGACTTGGTTCTTTATTGCTGCCAAATGCAGAGCAGTGTTCTAAATTTGAAAAATAAAATTATATAATATTGTGCATTCAAGGTCATGAGGTTTCGCTCGGTCAATTATATTTGCCCCATCTTTATCCTCTTGGTCAAGAAGAAGTGCATGAACCGTCAGAATTAACTGCATGGTTTCAGTGTAACCATTAAAACTGGCCAAATGGAGGGGAGTCCTTCCTTTATGATCTCTAATATTAAATAGAATATTATAATCTCTGGCCCTCAAGCCGATGGGCACAAAGAAAGATTTTCTTGAGGCTAAGGCATAGGGCCAAGTTGAGGCTTCCTTAAAATATAGGATGATATTCACGCTTGCCTCGCACAAAAATTAAGTATTATTTTTTAAAATATCAAAATTATAATAAAACTCAATTGATTGTTATTAACACATAATGTTTTCTTATTAGCTATCTTATATTTGATTTTATGTAGATCAATGATTATATTTCATCTGTCATTGGTTTGGCACTGTGGAATATTAGCACAGATTAAGGCATATGCCCAAAAAATCTTCACAAAATATAAGAATTTCAGGCATAGAAAAACGTTTGGGATGTAAACAAATATCTTTTAGGCTTAAGCATATACATGCAAAAGCACTGTTAAAACAGCCATTTTTGAGCAAATCATGCTTTTATTAAATTTACATCTGTATTTTTACTGGCCTTTGAGCAGTAAAAATATTTACTGAAAACATTTGCTTGTAATAAAATCATTAAAAAAGACAATATGCTAATGCCTCATATGTATATCCATAAATCCATCTGAGTGCCCTCCTGTAGAAATTGCAAATTCTATTAAAAAAATAATTTAAAACGTTATTAACTTCTGCAACAAGGCTCCTTTGGATAGTAATAATCTAACGACCTTCTTATGACCATTTTCGGCTGCGATATGCAGAGATGTTTTACCATTGTTATCAACTTCATTTATAATTGCTGGTCCCATTTTACCATTGATTAATTTATTCACTGTGTTATATCTTCCATATCTGTCATGAAAATAAATTAAGAAAACTAGAAATTTAATAATTATTTAATTTGATATTAAACTCTACTTCCATGATCAAAAGTTAATAAATGCGTGCATAACAAATATTGCATAACACAAAATTAGCTATATGAAAAGTATTGGCTGATTTTGCCGATTGAACTTTGTTTTACAATTACCATTATTTAAATTTGCCTCCAAAATAAAATTTCCCACTTAAGAAATTTTAAGTAGGAAATATAAATGCAAATATAAAAGATCTTAACTTAGCAGCAAAATGCAGTGGTGACTCATTTAAGTTATTTTTTGGATTTACGATTGCACCCAAACGAAGCAAAGATTCAGTACTTCGTAATTTTCCACTTCTAGATGCGTAATGAAGAGGTGTACATCCAAACGTATCCTTTTCATTAAGCAACAAACACAAATAATTCTGTAAGTAATTTAATAAATTGTCAGAAATAAAAATTCACTTAGCTAACTAATAATATACTACTTCAAACCTTTTCAAGTTTTGTTGAAATCTCTTCTAAACTTCCACCATTCATCACAATGTAATGCAATATGTTTCGACTTGACGAATCACGAACATTAACATCAGCACCAGAATTTAAGAAAATGCGCACACTATTCCAAGCACTTCTGGATGCTGCAAGAAGTAATGCTGATCTTCGTTCGGCATCCAATGCATTTATATTAGCACCCTAAAAGCAACAAATTTATTTGGTATTCAATTATTGTAATTGATTAACTTGTAAAAATAATATAAGAAATATGCATGCAATTTTAAAAAAATTACAAAGATTATAACAAGAGGTTCATCCATCTGATTTGAGTTAAACTATTTTCTAATTAAAATTAGACACCAGAAAAAGTTGCAAAATTGCCTACGCATTGTTTAATATAATCTTGAATATTATGAATTTTATTGCTATAAGCTTTTGAAACCCATAAATGGGGCAGAATAATTTGCAAAAGTGTAAATCACTAAGAGACATAATAGTATGTTCCATCTCCAGTACCATTGTTGGTGTTATCATATTATAATGTACTCGCGAGTTCCTGGAATAACAGCTAGTTATTTTGAATTACATTATGCATTAACTAAAAAACTAAAGGCATATAGCCGCTTCGCTGACAACGATGATGGTAGTGGTGGTGGTTGTAGTGTCGTGGCCGTTAAAGAAAAAATCGAATTTCATTTCTGATCGCGATATTGTTTTGGCTGGCATTTAGATCGGCAGCCATTTCCTAATTTTCAATTTCACCATGACGTCACAATGACATTTCTCTTGGTCTCAATTGGCCAATTCATATTGCCACCCATGACGTCACCACCGATTTAACCAATTGCAGTGACAACTACCATAGTTTTAGTCAATGGCAGCAGCGACAACCACCGACACGACCACCACCACCACCAACTGATTTTAATTTAAACTATAGTTCACACTGATTTCATAAAAAAAGAAGGTGCTGTTGTCACAAACAAAACAGCGCTATAAGTAAGATGCCTGTAGATTCTAGTCACCTTGTGCTGCAAAGCAAGATCTGGCCTGCACCTTATTTAGAGCAGTAATGAATAGTCGCAGATATCATATAAATATCTTGAATTCAAATAAAGCTTAATTTAATGGAATGCTACTTTATTAGTTCTATATTCTGAGTTATAAATTTGTATTATATTAAACTGAATGTGCAAATCATAAATGTCAACTACTTTTAATAGAGCATTTTGATTCAATACTAATTGCTGCATTTTAGAGATGATCTGTAGTAAGATAATTATTGTACTGCAGAATTTAAGTCAGCAATAATTATCAACAGCTTTTGCATAAAATTACAATCCTGGCTATTTATTTAATATCTGTTAAAAATTTTAAATTCAAGGATCAATTTTTTAATAATTGTATTTTGAAGTTAATGCAAATAATTAATTTGATATTTAATACTCTTATTATTTACCTCTTTAAGCAGAAACTCAACAACTCTTGTGTGATCAAACATAGCGGCATAATGCAAAGGCATCATTTTCTGCGCATCTCGCATGGACAAACATTGTTCTTTGTCTTCAGGTTGCATGTTGAACATGAGTGAAACTATATCTAATTGACCCATTGAACATGCGAGATGAAGTGCCGTTGACAGATCCGATTGCTGGGCTATCATCCGGGCTCCACTTTCCAAACAAAGCAGTATACACTAGATAAATATCACAATCAAAATTTTATGGATTGTCATTAAATGTGTATTGTAGCACTTGGTTGAATATTACTACAAAATATAAACCTCAGATTTTTTTATTATTATTATTTGTGATTAAATATTTATGCATAGTTGCTTGATTTTTGAACAGAGAAAAATGCAATTTTATCCGTAAATGCAAAACAAATATTTTTTGTTAAAATTTAACTTTCCTGACTTAATGTTAAAGATTGAGATTTATAAAAGTAAAAGTTATAAAAGTTAAATGTTTTTTTTATATATATAAATGAATAATAACATACCTTTAAATTTCCACCGTGAATTGCCGAATGCAAAGATATATTACCTTCCCTATCGACATAGGCCATCATCTCGCTCTTGGTATGTTCCATCTTTACACCTGTCACGATCATATAACCAAAACAGTATGAAATAAAAAGTACAAGAAATGTTTTATACATCTAGTAAAATGATCACATGGGGTTGTCAATCATCCACCAAGGTTAAGCTTAGGTCATTTTATTCTAATCCCAATAGCCTGATACTTGATTACAGGGTTTAAAGATTTTAAGTAGCTGATGGTCCATAGAGTATTCAGTCGGCAATCATGAAGAAAAATGTTATATCTTTAATCATGAATTCACTCATGTGGAATTTGAGTAAACATTACAGCACAAAAAGTTGGAAGAAAGATTACATATTTACAAACCCCATTTAATTAACAATTCCAAGGTTTCAGCTGCAGCACCTCGAGCTGCTTCGTGAAGTGGTGTGTAGCCATTGTCACAGCGTTTGTTGAGTAAGTATATCTTTGATGCTGATAACTGCAAAGTATGCCACATTAATTTAATTTTAAATTTTAATACAAAAGTCCAGATTCCTTTTTTTGATATGCAATATAATTACATGCAAACTTCAGAATAATTAAACTCTGAAATTATTATAAAGACGTGCAAGCCAGCATACCTGGTTGTTTTATTAGACGGTTTGCGATTTTCCTTACGGATATTGCAAAATTACAAAATGCATTAAAATTCGGAATAATAAAAAGGTTTCGTATTTAACATTTTGTTTTTCGCTTAGGTAATTCTTGTATGAGAATATATTTCGTGAGGCTAATTTTCTTGGTCTTGTAAATTTGGTGCAGTGCATGCACAATGCGCGATAGTTGAAGCGAGAGTTGCCGCCACTTTGTTTGCAGCTTCAAAATACAGGTACGCTGATGACAGTCGTAACAAACAACTTCTTACAAACATTTCAACTAGTACTAATTGTTACCAAATGTTAAAATATAATCAGATTTGTTCCATTTTTATCCTTTGATGTGGTCATGTGTATGCGTTTATAATTGTTTAGTAATCAACTTTTACCGTGAACCAATTTCTGGTTTTAATTCTACCCAATACTTCCAGCTTTTAATTACATTTTCAGTTTTTATTTTTTTGTTTTCATTGGGCAGTTTGCAATCTGTTAAACAAAAATTTATTACGAAATAAAAAAAACGAAATATTTTTTAAATATTTCTTTTTTTTTTTAATTTTGTTTTGTGATTTCGTATGCAATATCGCAAACCATCTATTATTAAATTAAATGTATATATTGTACAAAATGTGATCTGTTAAAACAATTGTGTCAATTGCATAAACCTATATAATTAATTTCCTGATATTTTTCCGAAATTTATTGTTTATTGTTAATTTTCATATATTTATAATAATTAAAAATGCATCGAACAACCAATCTCTCCAATATCAAATATTAAATTACTGACTCAATATACATATAATTAATCCTAGGCAAAAAACTGTAATAGCATAGTATTTGCAGAATTAAATGAATGTAAATTACACTCATAATATAAGTTTTAGAATTTTCAATTTTGAATATAATTTTGCAAATTATACAAAACTAAATTTTCTGCAATATAGTTTATGCAGAGATTATTTTGCAAGAAAACTGTAGAATAAATTGCGTAGAATTTATTATAAACTTTTTTGCAGAATTGTGCAAAATCATATTATGTGAGTGACTATCATCTTATTTTCTTTAGGCTCAGTTAAAGTGTAGTTGCACTAACATCTACAATTAATGTTAGCTAACGTAATTATAAATTAAAATTACAAATTATAAATTTACGCATATTTTTAAAATATACTTCTTATTGTAAAATTAAGAGATGCATTATTAAAAATATTACATTATTAAAAATTAGTTCAAAATTTTAATTTTAACTTTTTAATATCTTATTTTGCTTTATAAATTTCAGGGAATGTATTCAAATTAGATGCAACATATTTAGTACTCTCATGAATTAATTAAATATGCTTAAAACCTTACTTGTTAGTTAACCACTTGAAATATTGTATTTCACATCAAATGCAAATAAAAATTCATTTATTTATTTCAATTTAATTTTGAAGTGATATTTGAATATTGTACCGTTAAACATTGCATCATTAAAAACTATAGTAAAAACACCGGTTTGTGTTATTTTTTCCCATAGCATTTTACTTTTTTGCTTGCATAATTGATAATTTACGAAAATTAATTTTTGAATATTAAATTTTCTAAGTAAACGCAAAGAAAACTATTTAATGAAATGATTGTTGTTAGCATGAGAAACAGCTACGAGTATAATCAAGATTGCATGACGAAATCGCAAGATGTTTTCTAAGCCTGCACCTCCCTATAGGCGAGATTTTATGTTATATAATCGTATCTGCACGCTTTTCATGCTTTTCATCAACAATAATTTTGTTCAAATGACATAATACTAGATTATTTAACAACAAAATCTAAAATTATATACTTAAGAACTTTAAGTATTATTTAAGCATTGTTCATAAAACAATTGCAAAATTGGTGCAAAGTGTGGACTATATTTTGGCACTTTTGTAAGCCATATGCTTGAGCAATTGAGCTGGCGTTATAACTGATCAATAGTAAATAAATAACAGTTAATATTAAATACTTGTTTACTTATTTAGTTAATTCTAGAAAATCCACAAACAAATATTTGTCAATCAATTAATACTATAATAGTGGATAATTAGTATTATTAATATAGTAATCAAAAACAAAACAATTATGAAAATTAATTAAATTCATAAGTCTTTATTATATTGTTACATTCAACCTACTTTTTATAAATATTATATTCAATATTTGGTTCAATGTGGATTGAGACAAATGTTGATTGTTTGGATTATTGTTTTAATAATAAAAGCTTAAACAGAATATTGATTAAGTTTAGAACTGGACAGAATAGTTTTAGAATAAATTTTAAAAGTCCTCATTTACACACTTTTTAAGTAAGGATGTAGTTTTTCGTGGCATCCTTTCCATAGAGAATAAAAACCATTGACCTTCAATGTGAAAGATAATTATCCAAGCGGATGATTATCCCTTGCACATTGAAGATCTCTAGAGTGGCAACATTTCCGTGAAGATAGAATCTCAACCCTAGAGGCAATGTTGAGCCAGAGTAGCAGCAATAAGACTAGTATTAAATTATCCCGCCAGGCACTTAATGTATTCATCCAGAACAAAATTGTTAAAAATTGAAGTGAACTGCTATTTATTGGTAGTTTCTTTACATTTCAATTTTATTTAAATCTTATAAATTTTTAAATAAAAAATGGCTTTACTGTTTTAATTAACTAAAGATTTCCAAATACTGTGTGTAACATACTGTAAAAAGAATTTTAAAATTAAATAAACATATGTTCATGCTCTAAGCTCAGTTTCATTCACAAGTTAAGACAAACAGTTGTATTCTGCACTCAACTCAGCAGAGAGCACTCTAGTCCTCAGGCTTTGCTAATTTGTGAACAGTGAACTCCATAAACACTAGGAAACTACACCAATAAGGGAATAATAAATCCCTAAAAAATTGTAGTAAAATAAATCATTGTTACCTCAGAATAATGTCCCTTTCTCATATTTTTTCACAATGCTACCAACAATGTAATATTGAAAGTCAAACTTGGGGCTTTTTGCAACCTATTTGCAATATTGAATGTGTAATATGGCTGTGTAAGAATACATAACTGTTTGGTTGCTAAGTGATCTAAAGTTTGAAAATATTTTATAAGATCCAATTATCTAGATCTTAGGATCAATCATGATGTCAGAAGTCCGAAATTATATCATTTTAAACACGTGTTCAAAAAGAATAAATTATTCTTTTTTCACTTAAATTGCAGTATAGTTGGTAGCTACTGTGTAAGGTGTGGGAATTGTACTCAAAATAGCTAGATTCAAATCAAAGTTTTTTTTTCTGGCGAAATGATATAAATTCGAACTTGTGACATCATGATTGATCCTAAGATCTAGATAATTGGGTCTTATAAAATATTTTCAAACTTTAGATCACTTAGCAACCAAACAGTTATGTATTCCTACACAGCCATGTTACACATTCCATATTGCAAATAAGTTGCAAAAAGTCCCAAGTTTGACTTTCAATATTACATTGTTGGTAGCATTGTGAAAAAATACGGAAAAAGGACATTGTTCTGAGGTAACAATGATTTATTTTACTACAATTTTTTAGGAATTTATTATTCCCTTATTGGTGTAATTCTCTTATAAGCTAAATGCAGTTTCACCATTATTATAAACAAATTATTCATCCTCAAAATGTTAACAGCTGTGACCGGCGTTTCGCCAGCATCTGGGCACGGTCCCCAGACAATGGTTTCCCAGTCGGACACTATGAAATGATGGAACGGACGCATTTATTGGTGTCGAGCCTTTATTCAATTTAAGGCTGCGACCCACATCATCGACCCGTTCCCCGCACTTCCTCGGTTCGCCGGCCACGTGCCAAAGGCCGAAGCCGCCGACACATGCCCTAATGCTTAAGTCACTGCTTTTCGGCTACATGGGGCAGCCGTACATGCTCTCCATACAACCACCGCCATGTCCACCACATACGATACTGGCCAACACCGCTCATCACCATGATAGGCCGAATAGCCAGCACTGCCACCGCCTGTCTCATCTCTAAGAAGATGGGCAGAAGCAGACTGACTATCGATTAGGGGTTGCGCCTCCCAGCTCGCGTTAATGAACGTGCCCCAAAGGTCACCTGGCCGAGGGTCCATGCTGCCCTCTAGTGACGTTTGGTCACACAACTTTTATCAAAAAAATTATAAAAGTATTCGGGTTAGCAGTGTAATTGTTTTTCAATAAAATCTAATCTGTTTGCTGTTTCTCACTATTATGTAATCAACTTCCATTTTATAAAAGCAACTAACTAATAAATAACAGCACAGAAAGACAAGCCAGGTCTCAAGATTTTTTTCATCTATTCATTTATCTGTTTATTTGAAAAATAGCATATATTTAATATTTTTACGTGCACAAAAATCAGCCATGTAGTTAACATTATTTTTTCTAAAATATTTAGGGTCACTTTAAAAAGTAAAAGTTATAAATAGATATAAAGATTTTTCATTAGATGCACCATCCACAATTTCTATTGCTTTTATACCTTTTACAATGGGAAGCATCTAGGACTGAACTGGCATTCTGGGACACAGAAAATTTCCCAATGGGACAGTCATGAGTAGTCCTTTGTGACTGCGCAAAATTTTAACTCAGGAAATACAGTAATATCATGGCTTGTTAGGTAACTTTAATAGGTTTTATTTAAATAAATTAAGTTTGATGCATACTTAATTTTGTGTGTCATGTGCCTACAATTTTATTAGTAAGCCCTAGTAATCTCTCAAAATATTTTTTGCACACTACTGATTTTTTGTATGTATCTATTATAAATTTCCACCACTAAGTGCAATTAATTACCAATAATTTAGCAGACTCATGATGATTATGAATAGCAGCAATGTGGAGACAAGTGCGTCCATTTTCGCCTAGTAAAGTGAGATCCAAAGTGTTTTTACTTTTTTCAAGTATAAGCTGCTTGCAATAAAAAAGTATTTAGTATAGTTCATAACTCTTCTAATGTGCAAAAGTATTTAGTAAGCGACCTTTATAATGGGTATATCATTTTTGGCAACAGCATTATGCAAAGGTGTATTTCCAATATTATTCTTGAGTCTCAAATCAGCACCATTTTCAAGAAGAAATTTAGTAGCATCCAATGCGTGTTTATTGATGGCCAAATGCAATGGAGTCTCACCATCTTTATCTTGTATGTTCAGATTTATTGGACCTTGAAAAAAAATTATTAATTTAAAAAGAGAAAACAATGGCCCATGAGAGTATCGAAAAACGACCTCCGCGTTATTAGCAACTGAGCTAACAGGCCATTACGTTTTAAACAATGCAAAAATTGTAAATTAATTAGTGGGCATTTATCCTACGGCGTAACAACAAGTGAAACAAAAATCGTGTTTTCGAATTACGGATGCAAATAGGAATAAAACAACATGGACTTAGCAGTTATCATTCCGTGATTAAAACTGAGTAAAGCGAATGGTCATGCAATTTATTCACATGTAAATTCTTACCAGTGTCGAGAAGAGCTTGTAAAGTGATCATGCGGTTTCTGGAAGCAGCATAATGGATTGGAGTGCGATCCATGTTATCGCGACACTGACCTATTGATGGCTTGATTTGCAACAGTTTCTCGAGTTCAATGTCGTCCTCTTTACGAATTAACTAAATCAATTTTAATTAGTTTAACAATTTTTTTTAATTGTTGTTGAATACTTTGATTTATATTCCGTTTATAAATTTTTTATCTTTTATTATCTAGGCTGAAACAAATCCATCTTAAAAAGTTATCTAAATAATTGACCAATGAGTTAAAATATTTAATGAAGAGAAATTAGAGGATTACAATTCTGTATTATTTTTTTATACGCGTTTAGAATTTCTAGAATTTTCCAGCTAATTATTTACAATGATAAAATGAAATAGATATATCTATGCAAAGAATTGAATTATTCCCTTATTTAAAGAATCGATTTTTGTAATCGGCCAACATGTGGAGGTTTGAATATATCTAATAACCGAATATCTGCAGTATACTTATGTAAGAATGTTTTTATTGTCTTAAAACTAATTTATAAGATCCCTTGAACAACTGAAAAAAAATCATCATTACGTACTACAATTTTAACAATACTGTAATTCCATATATTATACTATCTTAGATTTAATTGTAATAAAACATTTTTCAGCAAAATTAAATTTATTAATTAATTTTAGACTTTTGAGCCAAAAACATCAAACATTTAATTCATAATTTTTTTTTAAATAAAAATAAAAAATGCACAGAAATAACAAGTGAATACCTTTAAAGCGCACTCGACCATTTCTTTGTCGTCTTTGTCTTGCGAGATTGAAAAAAAATGCTCAAGATTGAAGCGATCTAACGCTGACAAATATTCGCTAGTAGTCATCCCAACTTGAGGCTTCTCCTCACTACTAGATTCACGTGCAACCTTGAAATGTTGCTGAAATGCGCAGAATCCGACTGCGCATCTCTATCGAATGAAGTTAATCGCGGAAAGTTTAGAACTTCTCTCGAATTTTCAAACCAACTTTTTTGTAACATGTAACTGTGTCCTATCGATTATTGCCCAATTTTTCCCAATAAAGACTATTATATACCATTATTTCGCGATTAAAGTTCATTTACCACAAGATGTTATTTTATCTGAAGAGATTACTAATAGAAGTTATACGATCGATGTATTTTGTTATTTTTATCACAATGTTCGGAAGAAATCTAATTCTAACTTTTGAGATAATTCTAATGCGCAATGTGATAGTGTATGTTTAAAATCTTGATTTTTATGGTAATTTTGCATATGTTTTATTTAAATTCCATACGAGTTTTTCAAATTGATAAAGTTATTTAAAAAAATTCCACTGAATATTACTATGGTAAATTTATATAGAAAATATGGAATGTAATTTTAATTAATTTGTTCGTATATGGCGAACATTTCTGAATAAATTTATATTATTATTCATGGTTTGTTAAATATTTCTTCGCAATTGTAAGTAGCATTTGCGCATTTGCGCATTTGCAGATATAAAATTAATATTTTTTAATAAAACTTTCATTGCCCATTAATCGAAAAAGATATCAATTTCTATAAGTTTTATGCTTGTGTCGATCAACTTAGTTAATGACGCATACTTGTTTTCACTAATTACCGCAATTCAATTTCAGAGTATTGATTTTGAATAATCTATTATTAATCATAATAACCAAGCTTTTCTTCATTCGAAGTCTTTAGTCAAAAATTTTGATGCAAAAATAAACAAAATGTAAATATTAAAATTGGTTTTATTGTTATTATGCATATAAGATTAACGTACGTTTGACATATGTATGACGTAGGTTAAATAATACATTTATACTAATACGTTTATACATCCACTGATATACCATTTAAATTCAGACATTGGTGACATTTTACTTTCATACAAACAATGGCACCAGCAATAAAAGAAGCAAAAAGATCTAAAAAATCAAAATTCATAAAACAGAAACAAGATCGTTCAACCCATTCTCCGAAACCACAGTTGAAATCATCAAAGGTAATGAAAAGCAAACAACAAAACGAACAATTTTTTCGAGGTAAAGTGAATGTACAAAAAAGATTTCAATTATTGCGATTGGAGGCTGAAAAGGATCAATTACGACCAATAATTAAACGGATAAAATTACAAAATTCAGTTCGCGAATGTTTGATTGCAAAGTTCGAAGATAATCGGACATTACCAGAAAACAATTTAAAACATGGAGAAATAATAGACATTGATAAAGAATTTAGTGACGAAAGTGACTGTCAATTGGTGTTAGAAGATATCAGTGATGAATCAATTGTAAGCAACTCTGAAACTGATTCCGAAGACAAGTTAATATTGCATTTAAAAGATGTTAATTAGGCATAAAATTTAATTGATTGAAATAATTATAAAATATTTTTAACGATTTACTTTTTTTATTCAACTTAATAAAATTGTTCCAATTTCATTTCTTACAAAATTCTCCTTATTTAATTTAAAAACTTGCAATAAAACATTCCATAATTTCATTTTATGAAAAACTAAAAGTTTCCTAGTGTTTCAAGGCACTAATCTCACTGACTTAGTACAAAAAATATTAACAGACCAATTCTAAAATAAAAAATTATAATATAATTTCAAATTCATGATAAAAAAAATATAAAATATAAAAAAAAATTATTCTAATTTAGTTTCCTCTTTATTAACTTCATCGCATACGTCTATGTTAATAGCTGACTGCGGTTCAACTTCTTCGATAATTTTTGGTTTCACTTCAATAGTTGTTCCTTCTTCATTTTCCAATATTTTTGAACCTTCGTTTGAATCGAAATTAATATCTAAAGTCAATTCCGACATTTTCGACTCGATTTCTGACATTTGCGATGTCTCATTTGAGTCTACATCACCTTTTTCTGTTATTGCTTCATTTTTTGATTCTTCATTTAATTCAATTTTATATTCAATTTTTGGTGATTTTCTTTCAGAATCCACAACCTCAATTATATCTTCTTTTTCAACTGATTCTGTTTCAATTTTAGATTCTTTAGACTCTTCTTCATCTAATATTTCAATTTTAGCATTATTTTCTATTATTTCCTGATCAATTTTTGGTGATTTTCTTTCAGAATCCACAACCTCAATTATATCTTCTTTTTCAGCTGATTCTGTTTTAATTTTAGATTCTTTAGACTCTTCTTCATCTAATATTTCAATTTTAGCATTATTATCTATTACTTCCTGATCAATTTTTGGTGATTTTCTTTCAGAATCCATAACCTCAATTATATCTTCTTCTTCAGCTGATTCTGTTTCAATTTTAGATTCTTTAGACTCTTCTTCATTTAATATTTCAATTTTAGGATTTTCTATTATTTCCTGATCAATTTTTGGTGATTTATCATCAGGATCATCTAATTTTTCTTCGACTTTTTCGTTGTTTTTCTCCAACTGAATTCCTTCGCTCTCAGCATTTTCATCTGCATTTCCTTGAAGTATAAATACTTCATCCATTTTGTCTTTTTCTTGCCCATCGTCAGTCGAGAGCTCTTGAGATTCATTTCCACTCGTCATATCTTCCCATGATTCATCTGCGCCACCACTTTCGTCGATGGATTCTTCCGTTTCTTTTCCACCATCTTCAATTTTTGCAGTTGTCAAATGCTCGTTGTCTTTAAGTGATTCATTTTTTAATTGATCTTCGATTAACTTTTCGTCTTCCGATTGACTACTTGCTGACATGACCCTTCCACTACCAACTCTTCGGGGTCGTGGTTGGGCAAGTTGTTGTTGCTGATTTTCTTGTTGATGTTGGTGTTGTTTGAATTGGGTAAACTCCGGTTGTTGCGCAGTAGTGGAAGAGAAATCGTTATTGACCTGAATTTGGAAAGTATCTCGTCCAATATTCACTTTTCTATCAATTGGTGACTGGGCAATATCGGCATCTGAGCTGCTGTCCGAATATCGTTTGTTTTGTGGTGGTCTGCAGTTACCACGAGCTCTTCCTCGACCCCCACGGAATGGTGGAAACGGTGACATTTCTACTGCATTGTTGTTATTGCCACCTCGACCACCACGATCTCGATCTCTGGCACCGCGGGTGAACAAACAACCACGGTTGCCCCGGCCTCCTCGAGGCATATTTGGACGTCGCCAAGTATCGTCGTCTCTAAAAAATTAATGTCAATTTAAACCTAAAAAGAATTTATCCAAACTAAACTTACTCTTGCGTGATTTTATCACGATCCCATTCACGTCTCCATTCACCAGATGCGGTCTTTTGTCTCGCGAGTCTTTCTTTATCGCACTGATCCTGCACACGTTTCCATTCCTCATATTCAGTTCTTTCATGCCCTGTCATAGTCAAAGCCATTTCCATTTTATTCCTTGGTGGTCCTCGTGGATGTTCCTAATCAAACTTGCTTTTAAAATTAAAAGATTAACCACCAATTTAATTTTTCGATTACTCGTTCGTGTTTTTTGCGTATCTGCATCGTATTTTTCACATTCGAGAAATCCTGGCCACCATAGTTACTTGGATGACGCCTACTTTGAATCCGTTGATCATCGTTTTCATTTCCTTCTCGTAATCGATCAAATAAGAAATTATAGCTCGGATCTGGAGGCGGATTCTCGTCTTCACTCAATCGCTGTTGCCGCCTACTGGCATCGCTATTCGGACTCGTCACTTTCCCACTGTTGGGTGAATCAGGTTTTTGCTTTCGTGGTTTCGATGGTGTGGATTTGGGAACGCCGCGTGGAATTTTCTCAACCGAATTACCATCCTAATAATTAAAATTATTATTTTAAACGCCACCGATGATTATTATTATTATTATTATTATTAAACATACTTGAGCTAATTGCTTAGCTAAAGCTGCATTACTGTTCTCTTCAGCATTCTGTTTATCAGCTTGAATTTCCTACACAAAATAGGAAAATGAATTAAACAAGTTGCAATAAAAAGTTTTGAAATTTGCAAACATTCTGTAGAAATATCACTTTTCCATATTTCCTCCACAATTTTGCAAAATTCTTGTCATTTCATTCAAATACCAAATATCGCTGTTGTAAAGCTATATTTCTCTGCCGAATTTTCTCCATTTTACTGTCGAGATATGCTTCCTTCGCCTCACGAGAGACCTAAATTAAAGTGATACAAATTAAAAAATGAGTTTATTAATCCGAACTTTTTAAAGCTTCCGAGTATTAAAAACATTTATTTATATCTCGTGCTACACTGGCAAATACTCACATTTATTTAAGGCAGCACACAAAAATTAAATTAAAAGAAATACAAACAAATAAATAAGCACTAAAATATTTATTCGAATTGTTACTTACATCTGCTAATTCTGCCATCGTATCTTATGAATCCTAAAATCAAAAACATGGTTGTAAATATTTTAAATTTATTTTGGCTGTGTAATTGATCTGCAATTGCTAGTATTCTTTATACTGTTGAATAAAATAATAAATAAATACCTTCTGTTTTTGGCTATTATATGAACAGATAGGGGCTTTAGTGATCGGTTAAAATGCAATTGACGCCATAACAACCGTGCTACAAATGCATCGCACTATGGACGCCAGGCGGGGTGGAAACAAACTGGAAACAAATGACGAGACTGAGCTCGTCATTTGACGAGACAGAAACAATCCCACGAGGCGTTGGGAGTTAATTCTACAGTGGTCCGAGAGAAAAAAAAAGAGGTCAGTTTCATCTATTTTTTTCCATTTGGCAGAGGTATTAATTTTTTTTGAAGTTTTTTAAAATTTATTTCGTGCTTAAGAAAGAGGGTATTATGTACACCATGTAATTTATTGCATCTTTGTAGTCAAAGGGTTGAATGGTTTTTCCTCTGATTTACACATAACAATTCCAAAGTTTGAGTGAAGGAAAAGCATTTCCGCTCTCATTCCATCTTAGAATTAAATTTTATTAATTTTTTTCTTAATTTTAATTAAAATAAAATATTTTATTAAAAACCAAAAATATAAGTCGATTATGGACTATAAAGGCCGTTATGCACTCAACCTTAATTTTTTAAAACCTTATTCTTATTTTGCGCGATCAAAAAGTAATTTCTGTCCTAAATTTTGTACGGTGATCACAATAAATTCCTGCCAAAAATGATGCCCAGGTAATTAATGATTTTTAAAGTAGTAAACAAAATGTGATAGATCAAACTTGAAATTTTTTTAAATTTTAATACGCTAGCAGCATCTTAAAATCTTTTAATGACGAATTCGAGTTTTAACAAGAAATTGTGCAATTTCCCAACTACGTGACTAATGCAAATTAACCGATGGTTACTTAGCGTCTATCAAGCATTCTCGTTAATCGTTTTCGAGTGCTTTTGCAAGTGGTTTTTTTTACGTGAATGTTAATTATTTAAACGAATGTTTGGAATTTTTCCCATTAGTTGTTCGTTCTCGCAAACCGCACGCATTATTTTTGCAAGCTCTCATGCATTCGTGCATTATGTTACCCACGTCTGAACTGACATCTTTTTATTCCAACATTGCGACCAAAGTTGTGTTTTAAATTATGAGCACGTGTTTTTCTTTTTGTTTGGCTCGCTGTCGGGTTTTTTAAAATTTTATTTTTGTTTTTGTTTGTAAGATTTGTAAAACAAAGAAAATAGCTTCTGCACCCACTTTTTCACACAACCTTGGCTCAAACATAATGGTGAGAGTTAACATTTACAAAGAGTTGGGATTGGTCTCCATAAGGCAATTTAGACCGAGCATGAAAAATCTCATTTGGCTCCGAGCACACTCGTAATTTCCATTTTGCCAAACAATTGGTTTCAATTCACCAATCTGTGGTCCCAAATTAAAAGTTTGATAGCCAAGGCAATCAGAGTTCCACGAACATGTGGTCATACCTCGACTGCAATGTCAATTTGGAAGTTTTTGTCGACAAAGTCAAATATTTGCCATGCACCATTCGACAGAGCAAGAAAAGGGAGCCACAAAAGTTCATCGTTCTCACCACCAAGCAATGGCAGGAGTTGTTAAAGAAGCAGGTGGAAATCATGAACGCTATAACCTTCTTTTCTAAATGACTTAAACGAACACATGTTGTCGGTGGCAGAGAGCTCCTCGAGCACCACCACCACCACACCTGCCAATGTGCCCTCAACTTCGACGACAATCGACGAATTTCAAACCCCCAAACCTGTTAGTTAAATCAAGCGTCGTTCGCAGATGCCATCGACACAACCGATCAAAAGCAATCGCCCTCCCACCCTTCGAGGTGAATTCAATGTCGCATGAGTCGACGACGACTTCCTGCAAATCGTTCCGGACAAATTCGAGCAGAGTCAACGCTTTGATTTAGAGCCATATATAAAAATTAAAAAAAATTGTTTTTAGTTTTAAAGCTTCTTAGAAAACTTAAAATGCAAAAACAAAATTTTAATGTTTACTTTGTTTTTTTTTGGTGTAACCAATAAGTAGTTAGTTTGATCGAGTTTAGTAAACTAGAAAACTCAAAAATAAAACCAAAAAAATAAAAAAACATGTGTAATAGATTTTTGAATCATGTTTAATAAAAAAAATTTTACAAAACAAAATGATTGGTTGCTTTTTTTAGATTTTAATTGTAATGGCAGACTACGATAAAAAGGTCAAACGGTTGGAGAACATCCTACAGAGATTGAGTAGAAATCAACAACGGATGGCTCAAAAATGCATAATTTGCAGGATTGCACCCGATAACCGAGGAGGTCAATGTTGATGCGTTGCCAGTAGTAGTCTGAATAACATGCAAAAATCATTCGCCAAAAGCCAAACAGGAAAAGGAAATAATAATAATAATAAAGAATTGTCCAACAAAAGGAAAGAACAAAGCAATGAAAATGTCTCTTTGGCCAACGAGTTAGAGAAAACAAAAACACCAATGCTTGCGGGTTTAAGCAGGCTTTGAAGGGTATGTCGTGATCCCGAATTACTTGTAGATAGGCGAAATAATTCGTCATCTAATTTAATCACTAAAACTATTATTTAGTAAAAACACAAAAACTGTTACCTAGTTTTACATTCTCCCCTTTTTGCACACATTCCAAAGCGGATTAGCTCCGCTTTGGTCCCCACCTGCGACCCCAAAGTTGTGATGTAGGTTGCGACCTTTTCCCGTGCCCAATAAGAGCAAACTTGGTTGAGCGGATTACCACGCTCTAACCACCAGGGTTTTAATGGCTTAAAACCCCTTATAATAGGAAGTGAAGACATTCAATCTTCACTTCTACCTGTTACCAGCAACACCAGTCTTCAAGACCTCACCTGTCAAGCCATCAGTGTGCCATCAGAGCCCAATGGAGTGACCATGGTAGAAGACACCAGTCAGCATCAACAGGATTCGAAGATAACCCTAGACAACTGCTGAAATTGTTTGATCAGCCTACGCCGCCAGCACGGACACGTGCCGCCACCGAGCCTGTGGTCCAACATCATAATTATTAGTGTATCTTTTGTAAGGCCCTCCGCCAGCCATAGTATTTTAATTACATTTAGTCACACGAATAAATTTAGAGTGTTATTTGCCATATATTTTATTGTTTCTTTATTTCGCTACCTTCAACCACATGATTTCATTCAGTGGAATTTTATCGTATTTCTTCTATTAATTTGTATCCAACCCCAAGGAATGACACTTGGGGCCTGTCCGAGATATTGATTTGATTGATTCCCAACTCAAATGTAATATATAGTATCGAACTAAATTTGAGCGATAAAATCAACGCTTCAACGAGAGAAACGACCGGATTGCAAATGAAGTTTTGCGATCAGTCTAAAATTAAAACTAGAGATTCAAATCGTCATGATCCAACAATTAAAAGCCTGAGCAATTCAAAATACGCTAGGCCTAAAGATTATTATCATCATAAAGAACTAGAATGGAATTCTGGCGATAATTCTCGCCCGGAATTTAAATATCTTTTTCAGAGTGCGGGCAAAATTCCCTCGACCCATAACGGTAACTCTATTGTATTTCCCAGTAACTCACACCACATTCCAACCCAATAACCTTTTCAAACCCAATAACCAAACCGAGGTCATCTACTTCTAGGTATTCCGAACCTCCCAAACACAGTAACCAAAATTTTTCTAGTTGCCATTCCACACCAAATTCAGCAAATAAAACCCACTTCTTGCAAAGTCTTTATGGAGACCCCACCAAAAAATACTTTCCACAAGCCGGAAAAGGAGATATCCGGCAACATAAGTGGAGACCACCTACTGATTGCCCAACTTGCAGCATTTCACAAAATTCCACTCAAAGTGGGAATGACTTTGACAGATGTGGTTTGCCAAATTGTTCGGGGGACAGAAAAAGAGAATGATTGTGCGAAAACAAAGTCACACAATCGAGTCCGACATAAAACACCATCTCAATCACAGCGAAGTCAAACTGCTAAATCTTTGACTTCAGAGGTCTCGCGATAAGAACATTTGAGTCGCTCTTCGATCCGGCCGTCTTTCCCGGCCAACAATTGTTGCGAGCAACATTGTTAGGTTTAAGTAGGGTTAAGTAGGCCTATGGCCCAATTGTTATGCTTAAGTTAAGCTTTTTTGCTCATATTGATTGTTGGCACGAGCTGTTCTTTTCATGCTTATTGTTGGCACAAGCTGTTCTTTAGATCGTTTGCACAAGCTGTTCTGTTCATGCTGGTATTGTTGGCATGAGCTATTCTTGAGAGTTTTCTTTGTAAGAGACAAAGGACAATAAAATCACTTGCAATTTTGATCTCAATCAGGTTATAGCTCTTTACTAACTTACTTATATCTTAGTTTTAGGACTTTTGGTACTAGGCTTTGTGCATCTTGCTCAAAGCTATTTGGACACCAAAGAAGGGCAACCCTGCACTAAGCGAGAGCTTGTCAGAGACTAATGGCATAGCTGTTCAACCAGCAGAAGTCCCCCCTTTTTCTGCTTGAGTCACACTAACCTGCTTATATTACCCATCCTGTTACAGTTGAGTGTGCTCTCAACAAACTGGTACCGTGACCAGGATCGCAGTGTATTGCTCGGGGCATTAAAATCCAAGCGGCAAGGGTACCAAACAGAAGTGACCAAAAGATGTACACAGTTTGAGGGTGATTTTGTTGAGGATGATCAAGACATTGCAGCTTTAAGACAGATTGTGTCTTCTTTGAAATTTGCTAGCCAAGAATTATCTGCAGTAGATGAGCAGCTTCTCTCACTGTGGAGTGACAACAAAGTTGAGGCTGAAGTTGATTCTTCTATTGGTTATGCTGTAAAGGCCTAGAAAGTTCTAGCCAAGTTGGAAAAGCTAGAAAGGCCTATAGTTGTAGCAGATTCTGTTCATTCTTCTCCTCGCTGAGTGCAATCAAAAGTACCACCTGTTTTTCTGGATGCTGGTGCCGGTGTTCTTAGGCAATCAACAGTGTCTTTGATGAAGGAGAATGAGGTTGTTGAGGTTGTAAGAACTCGGGTCAAGCTTCCAAAGTTAGATGTGCCTAAATTCGATGGTAGCCTGACAAATTGGCGGTCCTTTTCAGAGCAATTTCTGGCAGCCATTGATTCAAATCCTTCTCTTTAAATTAGTATAACAGTCACATTGCTGCAATCACAATGTGATTTGCAAATTATAACAGTCATATTGCTGTCTCTTTAAATTATTGACAAGTTTTTGTATCTGCGAGCTTGTTGCGTTGGAAAAGCGAGTGCCACACTTAGTGCTCCACAGCGGCTGGAGTGCTTTGGAAAAGGAATTTGGAATATCTTTGTTGCTAATTCAGTCCCATCTGGATACCATTCAGCATCTAGTACCAGTTAATGAGTTAGGTGGCAGTGAGGTCAAATTAAGAGATTTATATTCCAACTTAGTTTCACATTTACAAGAGTTAGAAAGTTTAGGAGTTAAAATTGAGCCTATAAGCACCTTTCTAGTTCCCTTAGTTGTTCGGATTCTGCTCTTTGAAATGGGGGTTCGATAGGAAAAAGGTCAAGAGTTGCAGGCTTTACCAAATATTCATGACTTGCTCTCTTTCACTGAATCAGAAGTATCTGCCTTTAAGAATGTAGCCAGGCTAAAGTGTAATATACCTACATGAACGTTCCCTCATTTTCACCTTCTGTTAAGTCTCGTAGCGGTGCTGCATCTTCTCTTTCTACTTTGACGACTACACCAGTAGCTGACTCGGGATGTGCATTTTGTCATGGTCAACATGATTCTTCTGCTTATCCGGTTGCTCCATCGGTTAGGGCTCAAAAGGATGTAATACAACGTCAAAGATTGTGCTTTCGGTGTTTGAAGACAAGCAATATGATTAGACAGTGTCTACAATCTACTCGTTGCTATAGTCGATATCAGCACACTGTAAAAACAAATGGTGCCAAATGGGTGCCAAAAAGCACCTAAAGGTGCTTTAAAGTGCTAGTAGGTGACAAATAGCACCTTTACAAGCAAAAAGGTGCCATAAAAGTGCCCACACTTCTTTGAGGGTGCCTTTCTCTCTTAGAGGGTGCCTTTGTTTCTTTGAGGGTGCCATTGTCTCTCCAAGGGTGCTATTTTTCACCCA
>JAQFZU010000452.1:0-26305 GCA_034696185.1 Henia vesuviana | reverse complement strand
CATGAGTTTGGTAAAAAACATATCCCAATCCGTGGTTCTTGAGGCCATTAGGAATTGGTCAGGATTTGAAAGCTTTTGGAATTTGGTTTAGATTGGGGATAGTGAATGTTGTTTGTACAAAATATTAAGTAAATATTAAGTGAAATAAATAAATAAATATTAAGTAAAATAAATAAATAAACATTAGTGTAAACATAAATAAATAAATTTGTTTTTATTTCGTGTCTAAGTATGCATTACTTATTAAACTCTACAACATTTAGAAACAAGAAATTACAACACTTTGTATCGCAAGGAATGGTCGAGTCGAAATTGGCATGACTGGTAAATTGAAATTGACTGTCTAGAAGTGCATCCGAGCTTTTAAATTAGGTCTGAGAACAGACTTATCTCGATCCGAATAAATAATGATAATAAATTTTAAATATTTGTACATGACAAATAGTATTTAGACAATGGCGGAAAGTTTGCTCTTACTCTTATTATTCCATCAAATCGCGAATTTTATCAGTAAACACGTTAGTCTTATCATTAGGAACAATGCTATTAGTTTTAATGCTGCACTATCTTCCATAGAGGATGAGATTTGCAGAATCACTGCGTATTTACTGCATGTAATCTTTTCCTGCACAAACTAACGCTAACTCTAGGATCAAGTCTGCTTTATGAAACAATCATGCGGCAGTCCAACTGCATCAGCCCAACTTGTCACGAGCTCAGTTCAGCTACGAAACAAGCGTTAGAACACGAGACAATAACAGAACACAAATGTAATTTTTTTTTAAATTTTTTTTTTTATTTACTTTATTCTGTTTCATTTCAATTTCTATGAATATTTCTAGAAAAAAATTATAATTTCGCATTTATTTCCACATTCGTCTTTTTTTTAAGCTTCGTCAACAATCCGATGTTGCATTTATTTTTGAATTATTGTAGCGGCAACTTATCCGAAAATTACAGTGCTGTTGGCGAGAGGGGAAATAATAACATACGCATCAAGAAATTTTAGTTTTCATTTTTATTTGGTGGGTGCTTTCTAATAGTAGCTTTAAATCAGCAGAAATAGGTGGCAAGGGGTGGGAAAGGAAGAAGTAATTTTAGCTGTAAATTGAATGCTGTAATTTACACTCTCAATTAACCGATGGCGCGAGGAAAATGCATTAACCTGCATTTGACTGATGAAATTACGTTCGTTGCTAAAATTAGGATAAAAATTTATTGTTTATTTCTAATTTGAGCAAATTGATTTTTATTTCAATTTGCTTTGAATTTTGAATTAGTTTTAATTAAATTAAAATTTTTGTTTTAAATTAGTTGAAGGTGTTTCGTTTTAAACGTAAGGTTCAACTCATTCCGTGGAATGAGACAAAAAAAATTTAAAAAGTTTTTTCCTCTTAAGTTTTGGTGTTTTATGTGTTGGCGGCAGACATTTGCGTTTCGGTTGGCGTCATTGTTATAAGAGGAGTGTATTGTTGAAGGGTAGGAAGATTCCCAGTGGAGTGGTATTTTGTAAGAATGAATTAAGGCGAGACGAAATGGTATGGTGCGTGCAAATTACTTGTAGACGGACGCATGCGTGGCGCGATGTAACCTGGGGGAATTCTTGATGCGCATTACGCGGTGACTGCAAAAGTCCAAATGAGAAAAATTTGGAAGCAGAAAACTCCGCACAGAGTTGGGCTTGACGGCATAACACGAGACTTAAACTGCGCGTCAGGCATTGCAATGGTAGGCATTAAAGAGGACTCTTGTACTTTATCGATGACTTTTCACAATTTAATATTGAATTTCGTCGTGATTTACGTCTCACGTGTGGAATTATTAAATTCCTCATTGCTTTAATTTTATTTTTTTAAATGAAATAAAATTTATCCGACCAACAAAGGGCGCTAATTTAGTTAAAAATTTATATATTTTTTCTCTTTTTCTTTACACTTTGTAAATTCCCACAACTTGGTAGTTTGTGACTCCGAGCTATAAAGTTTGCGATGCTTTGTGGGTATATGGTCCGTGCGTACCCGGCGCTAAGCTACAAAAGTCGTAGGCCACATAAAGCTGAAATATCTCTTCGTTCGTTTCCACTACACTTCTCTTACTTGCACAACACTGATTCACATCACTCGCCTGTTCTGCGATCTGGTACATAATTTAGCGCCCCTAATTACTCTTAAGTTTATATATTGAACCAAGTGTAAAGCTCGTTGCGCACGTGTGTACATTTTGCATACGACTACTCGCAACACTCGTTTAATTCAATTACCGTGATTGATGATAAACATCAAATCCCACATAAAATGCAAATTTAATGTTATTAGGCTTGTTATTTTTGTCAATGCATTTATCATCTAAATCAATTTAAAAGTTTGTTGAAACTTTTTTTTTTAAGTTTCATAAACCGCAAATCTTTTGCATCCATAAATAATGAGGATAATCTTATTATTCTTCGTGATCTAAGCAACAGCTTCAAAGATTAAAGAGATAAAAAGAGCTCATGAAAATCAATTGGAATTATCAGCTACGATTATCGATTTACTATAAAACTGCAACTTTGAATAAATTCATTTTAAATTTTGGAAATTAATTTTTTAGCGATTTAAAATCCATTAAAAAGTGCTACAAAAATGCGATAAATTACGTTTTTATAATTTAATAAAATTATTATTATTAAAGTTAAAGTTGAGTCATTTTCTCTTTAACTTTTTAAAAACTCGTTTGTAAATCATTCTATATATAATTAAATTTTTTGATTCTAATTAAATGTTTTACATCATAAATATATTTTTTCCAACCACTTTTCATACAAAGCGAGCTTTTAAAAGCCTTTTCATGTCATTTTCAATGTAATATTACAGAAACCCATAAATATTTCAAATCTCTGACTTCGCATTCCCATTCTAACTCAACTATTGTGGTGTAAAGAATATAAGTTTTCCATAGAAAAATATTTAAAAAGTTTTAAAGAAGTGGACATTTGTGAGCCCGTTGCCAAAAAATGTTTTCATGTCAACATCATTGAATAGGAGAACTTAGAATGAAATTATTCAGTATCTCGTCTGTCAGTTACTTTTACAAACTTTGGTTTCTTTCAGGGTCTAAAACAGAAGGGAAACCTGGAAAATGTTGTTGGAAACAAGGGATATCTTTTAATGCATTTTCGCTGTTCTTCAATCTGGCACTGAGCCAGCATAAACACGCTTTGGTTATTGCTATATTTTATATGCGAATCCATCTCTATTATTGCATTTTTGTTATACAAAGGGTTATGTTATAATAAAGAAGATGGGGGGCCAACTGTTCATTGCAACCGCATACATTTCGCCTATCATTCGCCAGGTACATAAAAGCTGTGCGCATGTGCTGCCCTGGAGGATTTCCGTCTCCTTTTATCTGATGAAATGAGATGATAGGACGAAACCAATCGTGGATATCCTGGGATATGTTGATAGTTTTAGCGAACACGGGGGTATATCACTTTTGAGTAGTTTCTCTTGCTGCGGGGTATCAACTCATATCATCCACCTGATACTTGGTCATTTCTTCACCATCTAATCGCGTCGAGTGGAAATTGGATTTGGAATGAAGTATGGACTTTAACCGGATCCAAAAAGTCCATTTTAAGCTTATTTAATTTTTTTTTTAAAAGAAAAAAGTGAGTTAAAACCCATTTTTCAATTTGAATAAAATTTTTCAAAATTTTATATTTTTATTTTTTATTTACGAAATTTTTTTCGGTGGATTGCGCTTGGAATTCACGTGAAAAGTGATATGATGCGAGAGAAATGTGTATAGTTGTTCGAGATTGGGTGTTGTGTGGTTTTGTGCCTGCTTTTTACGACTTTGTTTATCGTTGGATTTCGGCCGCACACTTTGCCCTTTATCTCTCTTTTATTAAGAAATATGACAAGACAAATTGCCGCTTTACTCAATGATGTCATCAACACGCGTACGTCATGTCTAGCATAACGCACGTTTTGACCAAAAATTCTTTTCTTTCTTTAAATCCGAGTTTGGTACTCGAACCCTTTAATACCCGCAACTCTCGCGAGTTGACAGTCATTCTAAATTGGAGCTCAACCAACCTTTCACTTTTCCACTTGTGCGCCAACTCCCACGTCGTTTCCACTACATCGACAGGTGCCGGTCTACTTCGATGACACGCTCTTGATTGGCTAAACCACATCTTTGGGGTTTGCAACTTTCGGCTCTTTCCGATTTTGTGTGGAGCGAATGAAAAGAAGTTGTTGTTGTTATTTTAGAAATAAAAATTGATTGTCATTTTAAAAAGCAGTTTACTTCCACAATTTTCACTTGGATTGACTCACAATTCAATTTTGATTCTTATTTTGCCCCTTCAATAGCTTCAATTTAGCTTCAGAGCGCTGCTCTGAATTCTTTATTTTTCTTTTCTTTATATTTTTTTTTCGATTTTGATGTTTTTTATTCGTTTCAGTATTGGGATTTTTTTAATAATTGTCAAAAGTAAAGAACGATATTAAGAATTGAAGTGGGAATTATGCGCGTTGCCGCTTCGAATGTAATCGTGTTTAAGAAAGAAAAAAAAGGTTATGGAAATTTGTTATGTTTATTTTTGGTCGCGGAGCTACTTTTTCTGCCCAATATTTACATAAAACTAGTGGGATCAATATAAAAAGTTGGAGTTGACATTTTTTTTTTCTGATTGAAATTGACGTTTGTCAGTTAACATTGATTTTGCTGTCGCTGATATTAAATTTTGTTCGACTCGACTTTATACCATAATTACGTAAGATTGGCGTATATTGATTATTTAATAATTTTCTAAAATTGGATTTATCATTTTTATCATTAAATATTGAAATTTCTAAAAATTTTACAAGTCTTAAAACGACCAGTCGAACTTAAACCCCTAAAGTAAAGCCACGAATGCAGAAAACCGCTAAACTGAAGATCATTAATTGAGCAACCAACAGTGACCGCAATGGAACGAACAAGCTTAAGGTTTTTAGCCTTGAATAAATTATTCAAAATGAATTTATATGCATTTATTGATTTTAATAAATTCTAAGTAATTTCATACAAATTAAAAATTTAATATTTATTCTGCATTTAATTTCATCTACTTTAGCCTAAACAAATTCGCTTAAACCTGTTTCTCTTTAAGTACTTATAAATCCATCCAAGCCTAAAAGGAGCCATTAGATACAAAGCACTATTCGACGCAAGTCTCAATCAGCACGTGATTTAAACTCGCGCTTCCATTCCCGGACAGAGCTTAATGGGACTCTCGGGTGCCGTTTTCTAAGCTTTATATTTTTTTTCAAAGTCCACTAGTAAAGGGTATAAACGGCCTACGGAATTTGAAGAGCCGAGTCGAGTCGTGTATTTGACATTAGTTTTCGTACGTTTACTCAATATCCATTAAGGGTTGCGGGGTTTTGGTATGGGAAAATTACGTGTATTTTCAATCCTCTAAAAATGAGTTTCATCAATGGAACCTCGCTAAAATATTAACTTTCTTATTCGGTTCGCCTTTCTTAATAAGAAGAATAAGTCAATGTCAGTCAGGGTTCATTTCGAGCTCATTGGTGGTATAGGTAAGTTGATTGTCAAAGTTTTCCTCGGGGCTCAAGATAGAAAATTAAGGAAAAATAAAAAAAAATTGAGTTGGAATTGAAATAAAAATTTAATTAAATGGAAAAAAATAAGGAGTTCAAACCGAGTTTTTTTTTTTTTACATTTTCAAGTTTAATTCCCAATTTGGGGAAATATTTTAAATATTTTATTCATCCCCATTTTCATCTTCCGATATCATCTCATTCGCAAACAAATCGGCATTTTACTTATTGATTTCTACTTAGCATTTGTTTTTTTCGCAGAAAAAAAGCAAGTGAAACTTGCTAAGTTTAAAATCTTGAATTTGAAAACTAAGAAGTTAAGAAATAAATATATGTTAATAAAATTTGTTGTATTTGTACTTTCCTGTAAGGTTTTCCAAATGAGTTGTTTAAACTGAATACTGATGATGAAGAGGTTGATGAATTTTCTATCCGATTGTTGTATAATGAATTGGCCCCATGTGACTCGGATGAGTTCATGATAAACACGCGCTCGTTAATTGGTGGAAAGTGACGGAACTCGTGGTCAGGTTTATACAGTTAAAATTTCTCTTTTAAGCGATCGATATCGGTTAACATTTGGCAGGAAAAAGGTGACAATGGCAGTTTCGCGGCTAAAAATTCGATCTGATGACAAGATGGTCGCTTATTACGTCATTAGGGTGGCTTAAACTGTTCTCGTGATCGTTATTAATGCTTTATATCTGTTTGAGATCAAAGTAAAAGTTCCCTTTAAATCCTAAAATTTAATTAGAGTAAAAAAAAAATTTTTTTTTTTATTCAAATTTTCTAATTTTCCTGCTTTTTATTTGTTTTATAATTTTTAGGATTTTAGTTTTGGGAATTAATATTTTCCCTTTTCAATCGCGAACAAATTAAAGTGGATGAACGCAACGAAATCCAAACGCTGATGACGTTCAAGTTTGAGTACTGTTTACGAATTTATTGATTCGCTTCTGACAAACTAGAACGAATGGAAGTTTTTTTCATGGTTAAATTTAGAGCTTGGAAAAATTCTTATTATTTTTAAATTTAAAAACCAAAAAAAGTTCTAATTAAGCATCCAGTCTTCTTAATTGAATTTATAAAAAAATCAATAGGAATTCAAACAACACATGCATTTCTGCAAATAAAGAAATCATCTAAATGATTTTTTTTTAAATATTTTATTATTTTTTAACTTTAAAATTTATTTTGATTATTTAAAATAAAATGCAGTTTAATTAAACGCAGTCAAATCTCTTAGGTGTTTTTAATGAATTTAATTCAAGATCCAACACCATTTTCATTAGAACCGGAATTAAAATTATAATTTTAAAAAACTTTAAATTTGATTTGACAAAAGAAAAAGAGTTAAAATCTGCGCTGTCACTTTACATTAAGAAATGAATAAATTTCACTCGAATGAATTAAATTGAAAGAACTAGCATTACCATTTCGATTTCGACTTAAAACTGACTTTTGTATCAAAATTTTATTATTTTTTTGTGAGTAAAGTAATTGCAATAATAATATAAAAAATTAATCACATATTAACGAACGTTGATCGTTAAGAAACGCACGCACTCAACTCGTATTACTTCGTCTTTAATTTAATTTTCCCACCAATTTCCGTGACAAGACGAACACAACCAAAAGTGCATTATGGGAATTAGGGAATAGAAGTTGCTCCTAAACCGTCAAACCCCTTTTACTACCAATTTGTTATCAGATATTTTAATTCCATTTGTTTAAACTACAAACGGATTTGCAAACATTCCTACAACGTGATTTTTATCTCGCAAATTTATTCCAAACTTTTAACCGAATTAATCAGTCAATCTCTCGCTACCTTCATCTATTCATTTGCAACTTAACTCTGAACTTACACGATGGGTCAAAAGGGTTAATGGCACTTGCGCGCTGGACATCGGAGCGAAAACGTTCCTTGGCTCGTTCCTTATTTCGCTGCCCCTTTACGCTTTTCCTCCGTTTTCGTGATCGCTTTCCTGCTATGCTTTCCGTAATTGCCCCTCGATACAACGACCCCGTTTCGTTCGTTGTTCCCCTTTTCTCGTATCGTCTGACCTTTCGCCTGATCTTCAATTTTTCGGGGAGCCCAAGAAGTGCGCGAGTTCCATCTTGCGTAAGATGGCTTAATTTTTATTGCTCGCACAAACTTGTCAAAATTGTGTTGCTAGCAATCGTATAAACTTTCGAGAAAATTGCATTCTGGGATAGATTGCATTGTTACTAGAGAGCAATAAAAAAAAAACGTTATGGAAATTTTTTTGTTGTTGCCGGTACTCCTCGATGTATATATTTTTTATTTTCCATTCGGTTTTTTACGACCCCGGTGTAAAGAGCGAACCACATGTTCCATATGGCCTGAAAAAAATGCGAATAGCAATCGTTTTTATACCAAAAAAAATATTAAAATAAAAAAAAAGTAATAATAATCGGATACTTACCTCGAACAGGTGCATCTTTTTCTTTTCGATATTTTTTATATTTTTCTTCGTATTCTCCGAAAAGAAAAGAATCCCAAAGGAGCCTCGCGGAGAAAAGAAAAGGGAGATTCGCAGATAATCGATCAGTTAGGACTGGAATTTCTTCTCGAGTTCCCACCCACTGATTAGCCAGGGATGTCGGGGAACACATCCTTTTCGGTGGCCCCGAAGCTCAACTACGCCTTCCTTTTTTCTCTCGTCCCTACTGCTTTTGATTGACGCCCTCGGGACCCAGACGGACCTTAAGGAAAAACAAAACCCCTCCTTCGTATTACAGGCGCGCCTTTTTTTTTCCTTCTTCTTTTCTTCTTTTCAGTCTATACGAAATTGTTGATGCTTGTTTGCAGTTGTAAACCTGGGTTCGGTTGATTGCGAATCTTTTGAAAAGTTTTGAAAATGCAGTGTGTTGATTGATGTTCTGAGGGAAATTGGAAAAGAACATTTGATCTTTTGTTTTATAAGGTTGACAAAGTGGTTAAGCTTTAAAAGTGGACTTTTGTGATGCTATTTATTGTTTTGAGCTGACGGTTTTGAGTTATAGGTATAGGGGATTGTTTTAAATCGTTATTTTGACAGTTGTTGTGTAGTGAATTGGAAAATGAAAGTTATGGAATTTCTGAATGTGATTGTTGGTGTAATTAAATGAAGTATTATTCGAAATGGTGTAGAATTGAGTAATAAAATTTTTCAATACTTTTGCTTTGTTCGAAATAAATAAAATTCGATCAACATAAAACTCCGCTAGAATACAAAGTTAACAATAGGATTTCACACGTAAAATTCCCACATACAAATAAGGCTGCGTTTTCAACATAAACTATTCGAAAACAAAAATTACGGAAATTTATAATTACCCATACATGACACTTTTACAAATTAATTAAACAAAATTACCTTTTGCGGACTGACGATAAATTAATTCGAATTAAATTATTTGACTGTTGTTGTCATTCTTAAAATTTTATATAGTTTTCTCTCGATATATTTCATAATAAATTCTCACACAAAACACACTTTTGACCACAAAGTTTAAATTGAAAAAACTCACCTCACGACCTCAATCTTTCAAAACCTACATCACAAAGGAGTAAAATTTTGAAGAAAAAAAAATTGATTAAAAAAATAAAAATAATCAAAAGAATAGGAAATTATTGATTTATTTAATAAACAATAGAGTAAACAAAAATCACAGTTATTAATGCGTAATTAAGCGGGAAAACTGGAAGGAGCAGATGGATGCAATCGTAAAAGGAGAGCAATTAGATGTGTAGTAATCCGATTCAAGTTCATTGGTTCGGACTTAATTGTCATTACTCAGAAATCGCATTGCATTAATGACGAACCAGCTCCATTCTAAGTATAAACTGTCGTCGGCAGGTGGCGTTAATTATCATACATTTGTAATTTAGAAGTCGAATTTGAGTGGTTACTCAAAACTTAACCTCATCTATTTCCTTTGGACATTCCATTCAAGTTTTTTTTCTCGTTACACCTGAGCAGATGCGTTTGACGCTTCCTGTCTCATATCACCTGTCATCCCCAAAGCAAAAGAAGAACGAAGAAGAAAAAAAATCTCCAAATCTCATTCGCCGACAGAACTTCAATCCTCGAGCTTTGCTTCGATCAATAGAGGTTATATAAAGTAAAAGAAACGAATGAGTCCATATTCTTGTTGTACTCTTCATCGTCGTTCCAATTTTGAGGCATTTACAAGTGTGGCCAATATTGACCTTTTATTGGGATTAAAAAATATATTACGACGTAAATTTGATACAATTGCAGTCGACATTTCGTGAACGCAATCGAGCAAATAAGGAATTTGTTTTAGATGACATTCTTCGGTTGTTTGTGACTCGAAAATAGAATGAAATTTGATGACAATAATAAATAATGACTTACATTTCGTCAATGGTTAAAATTTAACTCACGTCAACGATTTTTTTTTAAAGTTATCGATTGAATTTTGTATTGCGTTGTCGGAAGTGTCAGAATTTTGAGTTTATGATGACAAATGACTATTTTAACGAACAATTTTAGAATATTGTGAAAGAAATATCAAATTCAATAAATTATTTATTGTTGAATTGCGAAATTCTATTACGAATGAAAAAGAATATTTTATTCCCGAATCAACCATAAACATAAATTTTACTTAGTCAACAATTTCTAACCCTGAAACCATCATTGGATTAACCGCATTAAATATTTATGCATTTTTTCCATGGACTTTATGCCACTAAATTTAATTTAATATTAATGTATTTTTCACTGTTTGCACACGCATTGCTTGAACTGTAGCATTCGCTCTTTTTTTATTTTTGCATAATACTAAACCACATAAAAAATGCATAACCTTATATTGCTACTCTCAAATATTTTCTAAACGAGTTTGAAAACTCGGTTTTAAAGTAAACAGAAGAGGAAACCATCATTTCGGATCCATTGTCAAAGATTTTCTATCGATCATCTCAGGACACGAATTTGCTTTGAGTATTTCGTGTCACTCAGTTTGGGTAAATCCGAATCGGGAGAGACGTAGTTTATCCCTCGGTGATATACCCAGACACACACACGGGAGACACAGAGTCCGCTTTTATTGATCCCTTGATCTCGAGTGGCTTCCGGCTATACCGAGTTCAAATAAAAGTGAGAAACGAAAGGGAAAAAAATTTCTTTGTGAATCAGATCGGTAAATCCTATTGATCCCCAGCATCCTTCGAGGTCCGTGGGATCAGGTGGTGGATGCGGATAGCGGCTACGCTTCCTATCAATGCCCCTTATATTGATCCGATGGTATCTATTGATGGGACGCCATCTTAGAGAGAAGCCAAGTCAAGTGCATTATCTACGCAGTCCACGCTTGTTTATAATGTCTTACGTTAAGGCTCTATTTTGGCTTCGTTCGAGCTTTGAAAACTTCGTTGGTTAATTAATGTTGTGGAAAATTGATAAATAAGTAATTGACAACAAGTTTTTGAAGGTTTCAAAACTTTAATATAGATTTTCTCTACAGATTTTAATATTTTTAAAAAGTCGATGATGAGTTGCACAGCCGTGGAGAGAGTCAATTTAAAAAAAAAGAAATTTATTTTAAGTCAGTTTATTAGGATTTAAGCAAATGGAAAATTCAACATAATTGGTTGTAATAGAGGTTTTATGTATGAGATTGAAAGAATGAGTTAATCAAGGAAAATGGAATTTTGTACCGAGTTGTTTACTTGTAGTAATTGAAAGCATTTCCGAGCTTGGTATCGTTGAGAGAAAGGAGCTTTAGACTTTCGCTTTAGGAGGCCTTCTTTTGCCATTATTCAAACATTTCCAGCTTGAAATGAGAAATAATTAAAAAGAGAGAGGGAATGAGATAAAATGGAATTTTAATTAAGAAGTGTATATTCTTGTAGCGATCATTAAAAACGCTTTTATTCATCTCAGTCGCATGAGAAAAGCCCCAAGAATTCGAGAAATGTCATCTGATTTATACTTCTCTCTTCATATTTTTATTTTCTTTTCTAGCGTTTTTAAAAAAAAATTGTTGGGAAATAAAATTGGAAAAATGGTTTTTAAGCTAAAATCATGTGTCTGACATCATAAATTGATCGAATAGGAACTACAATTCACTATACTTAAAAAAATTTTCGTTAAAAATAAAAAAAAAAATTTTTTTTGACTTTTTGCCAGCAACGTGTGTTCGCTCTCTTTTTTTTATCATTCTTTTTTAAATTAAAAGAAACTGAAGAGTTGGGAATTTAAAAAAAAATGACCAATTTTTTAGTGGAAAGAAAAAGCTGATACCAGCGAGAAAAATACCCTCAGTTCTTAATTCCTTGGACGATTTCCAGAGGGCGGGTCTTTCCGGGGTAAAAGTTTATTTCAAAACGTTAAATAAAAGTTAAAAAAAACCGTGTGAGTTTTACACTCCCATTTTTTATTCCGAGATCTTCAAGAACCAATAATTGGCAATTACATTACTCGGAGATTAAACGAACGAATTCAATTTTATAAAACCTGTAATTGGATTAAACTCCTGTCAAGTTATCTAACTTTTATTTTGAAAATTTATTACCTCAAATTGTTCTACTTAAAAAAATATAATTAAATTATTTTTCTTAATTACCAAAATTTTTTTTTACCGTTTATCCTTGTCTTAAATTTAAACCCCCTTAAATTAAATCTTTTTCTCATCGTAAATTTCACTTGACGTTTTTATTTATTTAGAAACACATATCAAAATAATGGACTTTATTTTACTACCCCATCAACCACAAAATCAACTATTTATCCATTTTCTCTTTTAGTGGTCCAAATTAAACCTTTCCATTCAATTTATCAAGGCAAAAAAGTCTCCTTGACTTCACCTATCTGCTTTTTCATCGCATTTCCAACACCACCTTGTGTTGATGGTGCTTAGTCATTGTGACGTGAACCTTTGTTGTTGTTAGTGGTTCTGGACTCGCAAGGCTTTGATGAGGTTCACTAACTCTTTAATTAATCTTCATCATCGAGACGTGAACTTGCCAAATTAAAACTTTACCAATCACTTAAATCATTAATTCTTCATTTCATTTTATTTTTTTTTAAATACATTCTCGGTAAATACTTTAAGTCTTAAATGATTAACTTTTGCACTTACATGTTTTATACTCTTTTAAATTGATATTGATGTCTCCCACGAAGATCTTAAAAAAAAAGTTTTAACGAGTTTGGAGAAGGAAAAAGATTTTTTTTCTCGGTTTTATATATTCGTATATTCTATATAAAATAGAATAAAATATTCTATGGATGTTGCCAAACCTTAAATAACAAGCAGTATATTGGTTTTCAATCACGTGATATGTCAATCACGCGGGAGTAAAGTGAAAAGATTGTAGTTACACAACCTTGTCACGTTTTCTTCTTCTTAAAGGCTTCCTTTTGCCCGGATGAAGTGGGGCAAGAAGTAAAGTTGTTGAAAAGTTTTCTCCTTTTTTTCTGATTGGCTGAGTTTTAAAAGCAGTGATCTGCACGGATTAACTCTTTTCCCAATCCTCTATTCTAATCCTTTTTCTAAAACAAAATTACAAATTTACTTTCAAGAAAAATTAAAATTAATATTTTTAAAGTTTAACTTGTGATTACTTTTATTAATTAATTACGAGATATTAATTTAGACTTTAATTTTTAAAAATTTTGATGAGGTTTTTTTACGTATTAAAATTTATGATTTTTGAAAAAGTATAAATTTCAAAGCGTTTTGTGAATAGATAACGAGTTTTGGCACCTCGTGCATTAAGTAAGGGAATATGAATGGTTGGCTTGATGCAGCAGTCAACTATTCAAGAATCCATAGAACTCGGGAGAAATCAATCATCAATGATTAATGACGTAAGCTCGACGAAAATGGATGATGTGCACGTGAATCCCACGGAATTGTTATTCGTATGAAAATGCATTGGAATTTCAAATAGGAAAAGTTTTGTTTTGCTAAACTTTTCAAACCAGCTTATTATTGGATCAATATTTTCACTCATTGTTTTCATTCCCGCTTATCTTGAAAGCCACTTTCTATCAACAACATCTGCTGTTCGTTTGATTTGTTTTTTGAGGTAGAATTGTGTTAAATGATATTCATTAAGCGCGTGTTCTTGCTTTGTGTGGTCGACAAAAATTGAATTAACGTTTGCTTTTCGGATTTCCTCTCCAATCGAAGGCCCTGTTTTTCTAATGGTAGAAAGTCAAGATTTAAAAAACACACACAAGATCACGGGAAGAGATTGTTTCAGCGAGAGAAAAAAGTGAATAAAACATAGAACAAAAAGAAAAATCATTTGATCCTTTATTTTTTTCTTTTCTTTATCTACTTTATTTTTTTCTAGGATATTTCTTTTTCTTATTATTTTTATAATTTAATTAAAACCGATATTATGAAACCGGTTTTAAATTCTATTCATTTCATTGCCCTTATTTAACTGATACAATACAACCTCGAGATAATCATTCGAAACCTGCAATCAGCTTTGATCTGACGGTTCACTTTTCCTCAAATAAGGGTAAAAATTAAAAAAAAAATTTTTTTGCAAACCTTCATTTAGTGACCATTTTGAATAAGTTTCAACGTCTAATGAATAGGGGAAAAAGGCAAATCTCATTAAAAATCAGGACGAGAGAGAAAAAAAAAATTTATTCCATCGAATGATCGTATGTGGGAATGGAAGGTTCAATTATCATCATGATCGTCCTCATTTTTGCGAATCTCAATTTCAAAAACCAGTTTTTAAAAAAAAGTAGGGCTAAAGGAAATAGGAAAAGTTCTCCTCCTCTTCGTTTGATGAGATGACCAATTAAGCTTAGCTCCCCACCATTTCGTCGTTTGAATGCATAAAGAATTGGATGAAAAGTCGTTAAGCTAGAAAAATGAAGGTTGCCATCAACTGTTACCACTCCAATCTTTTATCTTTTGAAGTTGATGAATTTGAAGATTGTAACCGTATTTAACTTAAGTCAAGCGTATTGCGAACTAAAGTTTGCTGCTTTAATTTCCAATGATGATGCAAAAATATGTGAGATGCGAAATGATGAGATGCAGATGGAAAACTGCTTAAAGTCGACCAATTTACATGTAGTTAAACAAGTCGGGGTTGCACATGGCGAGATGAATTTGCATTTATCTTGCAATTGCCTTCGAGATATTGTGCAAAAGACCACTAAAGTCCTGCCTGTATAATGTATTCTATTTTCCCTAATCGGTTATATTAAAGCACATTTGGTCATCCTCTTTAAAATATAATTAAATATATGAAAATATTTAATCCGAGATTATCTACATTACATATCTTGATTAAATCAAGAAATTCGAATTTTGAAGCTCACCAAAAGAAGAATCAGAACTTAAGCTTCAAAGCCTCGTTCGTAATACTCAGGGAGCAGAGCTTTAGTAACACCGAACTATCCGACACAATATGTCAAAATGAATATTACAGGTAAATGTAATCGGCTTTTGTGTTGAGATTTCCCATATTTTTCACATAGTAAACAAAGAGAATAAAATCAATAAAAGTCTGTATAGCTGTGAAAAGAATTTATTTTTATGATTGATCTTTATTGTTAAAACAAATCGATTTCTTTGTAGACAATTTCAATCAAATACTCGTGTGATAGTAAGGCTTTAAACAAATAGACATTTATTCTTTCCTGGGAATTTGTGTCGTGCTAAGAGTAAGAAATTTTTTTTTCTAGAAAGAAAAGAAGAAAAAAAAGTTGGAAAGGAAACATGGTCTTCTCGACTTTATTCGTCGTTGTGTGTCACTTGAATAATGCATGAAACCCGAGTGAGAAGTTGTACTTTAATGTTGGATTTAAGTAATGATTTTATCTCACCTTTTGCATTGTATTGCATCGCAACTGATAAATAGATTTATTTTCGAGATTAGATGAATTTAAGAAAAAATTAAAATTCAACTCGGGACGAGGTTAATGCATTCGTTTAAACCCAGGTGTTTGTGAGATGAATCATTTTAATTAATGGACTGTGGATAATTAATAATTTACACGAGAATTTAATGTGTTTTTCCGAGCTCTTGATGTTATTATGTGCTATACTTTCGTATTAAAGTTGGTGCATCCAATTGGCAAAAGTTGAGAGATAAGAAAAAGCAATGGCGCATTTTTCTTCTTTCTTTTATTTCTTTTTCCTTGTTCTCTTGCGAAAAATAAAGTAAATTAGTTTTAATGGCTTTTCTTCATTTGATGTCAACTCACTTTCCCTTGAGCTGTCATTCCTTATCTGAAACTTAGGAAACGTTAACATTACATTTTCTTGGCCGAGTGAAAAAGGACTTGAAAGAAGTTGAGGAATTAAATCAAGTGTAATTTTATTCTATTTTGTTTACTTTGCTTTTATTATTTAGTTTTTTTCTAAACCTTTATTTATTTAACTTTAAAGTTCAATTCTAAAGTACATGCGAGCTTTATCGTAACTTTTCCCATACGTACTTAACGATTCGCCATCTCTTCAAAGATATTGCATAGGCGAATGAATATTTTCTTTGGCCTTGTTTTTTTTCTTTTACGTATTCCAAGTAGGATGAAAATTTATGACAAAAAAATGTCGATTTAATGTAAACACACGCGTAACAATTTATATTATACATTTTTTCAATATTTTATTTTTATACAAAAACTGATTGATATTTAATTTTATTAAATATTATATTTTTGCAAAAATAAATTTCCAAAATATGAAAACATTTTTGAATTATTTTTTCAAACATTTTTTTTAAAATGAATAAATCTGTCAAAGCGCACTATGAGTCGGCGCCAACTGCATTATTTACACCTGACATTAGATTCAGCCCTAACCTACATAACCTTGGTCGGTAAGAATTTTTTACAGCATTATTAATGCTCTTATTTTTTTACCGCATTAAAATTCAACATTAAAAAAAAATCAAGGTAGCGCCGCTTATAAATTGAATTTGTTGTACATCACTGGCTTAAGTTCCTTAACTTATTTGTAAGTCACAAAAATTCTAAGCACACGCAGGTCGTACCAAAGTAAAACTCGTCGTCCCAACATTTCTTTTTCTTTCCTGAAAAGGATATAAAATTTCACTGGCAGGAAGCAGTAATCGTAACTGATGGTGCTATCTCAACTGTTGCTTATAACGTCACGCTGGTAGCGCCGAAGAAGAGAAAAGGCAGTTTTACAGTTAAGGTCATAAATGTGTTTGATGTGTGTGTGAAACCAGTGTAAAACGACGGCTTAATAATGTCAGTAAAACGTGCTGTGGACATTTGAGGCCAGCTTAGGCTATTTCCTTACACTTTTTCTCTTGTCTCGAGTGGCTAAAACAATCATCAAACAAGATTTTTTTCGCTTCATAAAACCAGATAAACGTCTCGCTAACAACAAAAGTTAATTAGTTTTTTTTTTTTTAAATAAAGTAGTTTAAGACCTCGTGTTAAAAGTTTTATGTTCCTTAACATTTAGGTTGAAAAAATAAGTAAATAATTAAATTTATGCGGTCAAAATTACCATTTTATTTATAAGAAAAGACGAGTTTTATCGGTAAGCTATAGATGAGTAAATGAGTATTAGGAAAATATAGGAAGGATTTTATGGTTATTAGATCGTTTAAACATGCCCGTTATTTACAAGGAAATGAGGATGGGAAATGCGCGTGTTCCGAGCTGATCTCCTTTTCAATACGGTGTATGGGAATAGAAGATTCGCTGCAAACTAGCAACATCATCTTCCACTCAAACTCATAAATCACAAGTTTACTCTCTGTTGGACCACGTCTTTTTAAACAGAAATTTTTAAACGAAAAAAAAAAAATCTTTTTCGCTCTTTTCTAGCAATAAAGCGCGTGATTTACCGCTGTCCCTTCATCATCCTCCACGACATCTTTGCCCTGCATCCGCGCACGACCCAAGGCCACCTGGTTGTCAGTTCTGGAAAAGCTGAATGCCTAAAACCGCAGGTTAAACATAAAATAACAAAAGGTTAAAGACCTCGGATGAGTTGGAATGATTTATTATTAAATTCGAAAATAGTCTTTTATTCAAGCTGAAATTGGAAACGATATGAGTATTAGCAATTTTAAGCTAAATTAGTCAAATAAGTGAGGTGTAAAATGAAACTAAGATGTTTAAAATGTTGTTTAGAGTTAGAGAAACGGGTGCTTAACGTAGCATTTAGCAGAAAGTCAAGTAAAGGTCAAAGAAAATTTTACGCAATAAATGTAGAAAGTGAATAATAACAAAGAGGAGCGAATGAGCAATTTGCGCCATTTTTCACAAAACCATCTGCTACATTAAACAATAACAGTGGACCGGGAGCGTAAAATGTCGGCCATTAATTAGACAATAAAAGGAAGAACATTCCCGTCATTCTTTTAATTAAGATTTACGGCCCGTCACTGCCAGATAACCGCAAAATAGTAGTCAACAATGGTCATATGTTGACCATCATTCGTATCTTTCGAACAAATATTTCTCTCGAGGATTTAAATTTTGCTTACGTGTTTACATAAAAATAAATCATCGACGCGTATAACATTTAGAACAAAAAAAATTCCCTTGGGGAATTTAAAATTCCAAAATTCCAATTTAATTAAGAAAAGTTGATATTAGAAAACGTACTTTTTTTAATGATCGAATTAAAAGAAAATGAAAGTATAAAGACAGAACCAATTTAATCTAAGTATATAATATTTTTTCTATTTCGTCTCTTGTTAATGATGAGGTTCATTACATTTTGATTTGTTCTTTGTGTCGGGGGAATTAAGCTTGTCATAGACTGCGAGGCAAGCTGCCAAGACGAGCGAAAGACTGCTTCTGTCTTGTTTGGCCTGGGCAATTGAGTAAAATTCCCCATCTTTTTGGCAAACCTCTTTGTACTGTTCAGTGAAGCGAGCGTGCAACTTGACCCTATTCTTCAAACACGACTATCGCATCTTCCCGTCGTTCGCTTCGTGTTGTCGTCTCGAGTCTTCTCTTTTTTCTCTCACTAACTTCGCTTTATTTCCGCAACTACCTTCATTCAGTGCCGCCACATTTGTTGGCTAAACTACGTTCGATTGCGCAACTGATGACCCCATGGAAGGAAATTCCTTTAGATCTTATTGCGACACTAAAGGGTTATTTGGCAAAAATCCGAAATGTTTGGCAGATGCATTTCAATGGAACAGTTAACCAAATGTTAGTTTGCCATTTCTTTTACTACAAAAGAATAAAACTGGAGCTGACATTTTTAATTTGCTGATCAAAGTCCTGAAGGCTTAGACCGAAATCGTTACTTTTTGCGATGACCTTAGTTTTGATTTAAGCCTCAACATTAATTCCGAGGCTTACGAATGGGATTTATAATTTCAGAGGGTTTAATTTTCCTTCCAATAACATTTTTTTGCATTTTATTTACGTATTTATTACTACTATCATAAACATTGGTTAATCCGCAATTATTCTTCGACTTTGGAATAAGTTTTTGCTAGTCGTGTGTTTTAAACGATAAGATGGAGAAATACATCTTCTGTTCGCATAAAATGAAATATTTCTTTCGTTACATAAGAAATGTTAAACTGCAGATAAAAATTGAAGTCGCACAAATCACAAACTCTCGCTTAATCTCGTAAGAAAAAAACAGATAAGTGTTTAAGTCTACTTTTCTTTGAGGGTAAATATCCAATTTTTTTTCTATCTTATTGGGACGGAAAGAGCTTTAGTTAAGACTTAAAGTATAGGGAAATGTGGATGAAGAGAAAAGCTCCATCGGGTTTAAAAGTTGAAGAAAAAAGTGGTGATTCATTATGTCAACTTCAATTAGCCCTCAAAGACATTTGTCTTAGACAAATGTATCAACTTGTTGTCGTTAAGAATTAATTTTTTTTTCTCTTTTTGTTCCGTTTAATTCTTCAGTGACTTTTTTTGCTTTTATCTCTTTGAATTAACGAGTGAATGTGCACATGTTAAACGTTGTTTATGCGAGAAGTTTTAAAGTTTCTCGACTTGTCACGATTGTGAGAGAGAAGAGGGGAAGAAAGAGACAGAGAAAGAGGATCAATTATGAAACCCAACTGGTCCCTAGAGGAGAAAGAAAGTTGAGCGAATCGAATAAATGAAGCTTGGCTGCAACATTGTCCTCACAAAATTAACATTTTGATGAAGTTTTCGTCTCTTCTTTTTTCCCCAATGGCAGTTACGGTTATACGAATGCGCAGATTAATTCAAAGAGCTTTTCAATTTGATTGACGGCTCTTTGAAATCATATTTCGTTTTCTACAAGTTATTAATTTACTTTTTTTTTCCAATCGAGAAGTACAAAAATATATTTTAAGTCGTAGAAATATTTTTCTTTAAAAAACGCCCAATGCTTTTATATGGTAGAAAAGAAAAAATTATATATATATTTCTTTTCTTCCAAAAAGAGAACTTTTATTTATTTTTTTGTTTATTTTGTTGAGAAAAATATTGTAAACAAGTAAAATGCAATTTTCTCTTTTCAAAATACAAACATTTCAACAAGCATATTGATAAACAACTCAAAATTCTTGACTTTTTTCTTTACTTTTCATAAGATCAATTGTACCGCATTTCATAAATGTATAAAAATGCGTTATAATTTCCGCTTAATTAATTAATCTCGGGTAGGAAATGTGGGAAAATTAAACGATAACAAATTTATTTTTCAAAAAGAAACTTTAATACTTTCTTTTATTATTTAATAGAATCATTTGATCTCCGCCATCCATCATCAAAATAGCTTTTTCTAAGACAAATGAAAATGGGAGGAGGAAAAGAAATTTTCTAAAATTTATTTTTAGGAAAATAAATCGAAGTGTAAAAGAGACGAATGATAGTTAGTTATAAAAAAGGCAACTTATTTTTTAAAAAAGTTTTATTCTTGCAATTTCATTGAAGAGATTGTAGAAATGGTCAGTCGTGTGAATCGGAATTTTGTGTAACACTCACGTTGGCATTTACCTACTCTTTCTTTTATCATTCTTCTTTGTGGGGGAAAAAATGATTCCTTCAGACATCATTTCTTTTGTGTTTCTACCTCTGGCCACGTGAGGTCTGGAATGCCAAGCACGTCAGATGGAAGCGCTTTGAAGAGTGTGCTGCGAGCAGCCGACCATCAGGGGCCGCTTTCTATTGGAGTGCTGATAGGCAGATGAGCCCACCCTGCAGGAGCTGCGAGGGGCTCAACTATTTCAAACATTATTGCTATTTCCTTAGCCGCTACTTCTGATTGGATTTCTTTTATAATATTACCCGCTCTTTGCCAAATACATGAGTTATTTGTTTTTTGTTTACATCTTATTTAAAACGTATAAAATTACAGTAAAATAAATTTTATTTCTACGTTGGAGGTGCAAGTGCGATTTTTCTGAATTCAATTTTCCAGTTTAGCAGTATCAATACCGCATAAAAGGAAATTGAGGCAAGTCAGTAATGGTCATCGAAATGACTATTTCTTGCAATTCTTTCTTCTTACTTTATCAGTTGGATACGCACTTGGGAAACTTGTGATTGCTTTTGTTGCTCTACAAAGTGTCCCTTTCTCTCGAGAATGTGTCGAGAATCGCTCGTTTCCTTTTGCTTCCATTTGTCACTTCTTCACGGCCGAGATGGGTATTTGCAGCCAAAGCCGCACATCTTCTATTTTATCTTTCTTTTTCTTGCCTCTATCTATCATTTGCATCTTCTCTCTTTTACACCTGTCGCATCTGTTGTGGAAAACTTCCCTTAAGACATTTGCAAATGCATCCATTTCTAGATATAAAAAACGTAAAAGATATTTTTCACCAGATGTTGCAGCTATGGATTTAAGCAATAACATAAAATAAATTCAAATTCAGCACCATGCGCGCATTGAAGATGCTATGAAAATTTGGAAAAACGATTTTCTAAAAATAAAAGAATGTTTAAAAAGAGAGGAAAAAAACTTTAATTATACAATAGCAATAAACAAAATTAGAATTTTTAATCCATTTATTAAATTAACTTCAATTTGACACTGAAGGGCACGAATGAAATTACGTTGGCACTGCACGACTTAACGCTCCCTTTTAATTGCGTGAATGACAGTAAAAATGTCAACGCAAAATAAATGATCACTCAACTATATGAGACAATCTAATTTATTCCTCACATAAAATATATAAACTCGCTTCACACTTACATCGCACAATTTTTCCATATTTCGTGCAGTTGTTTGCATTGGAGCTTGAAAAAAAGATCGATACGGAATGTAAATAAATTTCAAATAATTGAAAAAATTAAACAAATTTGTCTATAGAAATTATAATATCGTTGACTTAGTCTGTTTACCTTTAGATTGATTTGATTAATCCCTGCATTTTGTTTACTTACTCGTTCCAAGTGATATTTCTGTCTTAACTCGGATTAAGTTTGTTGTTGACGATAGGAATTTCGTTTATTTTTCATTGTACTCGTCACGGCCCCTTTGTTTGTTTCCATACGCTCGACATTTTTGGCTATTGTTACTAGTGACAATTCAGTGATTCCGTGTCACTTGTTATCGTCATCTTTTCCGCAGGGACACTTCTCATTTTCACGACTCCCTCGGGGCGGAAAAGGTTGTCACCAGAGGTCGTCGTCTCGGTCAGTTTCATACGCATTCCTCCTGATTGCCATTTGGCGTTGGCCATCACCGTTGTCTTAACAGAAACAATGACTTCGAGGGTGGCGAGGTCACGTGGCCTCGTCTACGTGATCTCTTTTGTGCGCATCAGAGAATAGTTTTACTACTTGACACGAGAACACTCCCATTCCTTGTCATCTCGCGTCGCATGTAACCTTGTCTCAGCTGCAGTTGCAGGAAGTTGGTACTCAACTCAAACCAAAGTCAACTCGTTAACAAAACTTTGTACGTTGTTGGACAAAACCGCAAGTTTTACTTCGTTTATAAATTAACCACACACATCCGTTTTATGAAACTTTATTTTTAAACTCGCATCTGCTTTAATTTAAAATACGCAACGCGTAAAATAAATTAATTGCGCTATGAAATGTTTATTTATTTAATTTTATCTTTTCAGGTGCGAAATGAAGTTGTCTGTTCGCATCGAGTGGATCAGGTGATTCGGGATGTTGGCTGCCAAAACCATCATCGATCACAACAGGAATACAACAACAACTGCGTGTTCCGCGCTTAAATCGTCAACTTGTCGTCGAACTCAAGTGTGTAGGGACTCGCGTTACGACGACCCATCGCGGGTCTCGTGGACGTGGGCGGGTTTAGTGGTGGCAGCTGCGTCCGTCCTTTGTTTCGCCAACAGCATCGATGGTCAGTTTGTTTTCGATGACTCAGAGGCGATCGTCAATAACGGCGACTTGAAAACTGACGTGCCGTGGTGGAACACGTTTAAAAATGACTTTTGGGGCACGAGACTTACTCACAACACCAGTCACAAATCCTATCGACCGCTCACTGTGCTCTCCTTCAGGTAAAATTCAACTTTACCAATCCTTTTACGCATTTTCTATTACATAATCCTTTTAAAGTACACCTAACATCTTGGCCAATTTTTAGAACGATTCTTCAACATTAAAGGGGATCTACGAGTAAATTCGCTAAATTATTATTACGGGCTTTATATGCTTTTTGAATTTATTGTATGGTAAGGAATTCGCAATTATATTAAGCATCGAGCGAACGAGTCACTTTGATCTCAATATCGAATTTCATCTTGACAATAACATGCTTTATGAGTACTTATTGTCGGGCAACCGTATCCAGGAAGAACTGTGCAATCACAGTACAAGATTACGTTTAAATAATGCCAGATAAACATTAGCTAAACGTTGAAAATAAAATTTTTATTACAAATAAATTTACAATAGATTTTTTTTAAACTTTTAAAGGATTAAGGTAAGTGTCTTGAGGGATATCAAATTTTCTTTCCCATTCTTTTTATCTCATCAACTATTGATTTAAAATAAAGACGATGAAGTAGAGTTAAGATAAATGTTGACCCTTTCGTCATCACTTTTGTTGTTGTGGGTGAATAAGAAATGGTCGGTTTGCACAGGTCAAGCGCAAGTAAAAATAAAATACATAATGCATTAAAAATTCTTTTAATCCTATTGTTTTATTTGATACTTAAGCATATATTCGCTTTGAAAGACTAATTAAAATTTTATAAGGGTTAATGTGGTATGATTATAAAATTGCATTAAATTCTAAACACAAATTGAGTTGACGCATTCAGCTTTTACCGAGTTTGAATTTTTAAATATTTGCGAGTTTTTGACAGTTTAAGTAAGACGAATCTTGTTTAAATTTTTTTTATTATTTCATTTAATAATGTTGGTTTTTGAAAACTGTTATTTCTTTTCTTGAGCTTTTATAAAAGGATTTCGACTGCTTCGTTACCTTTGGTGCTACAACCCAACAGTTGTCGTCTACTCACGTGAATTGAGGCGTGGGAAGCAACGTTTTCCTAATGCCTTTTTATTTTCTTTTTTTTTATTTCTTCTCATTATTGCTCGAACATATAATCCCACCCATTCTGAAATGATATTAAAACATTAAAAATTAAAAAAATCGTTCTCGTATTATCCCCTAAATATTTTTTTTCGTATTTTTTCTAATTTTGTAAGCTTTTTTCTTCTTATTTCGCTTATGAGCTGCCAACTTCAAGTGCTTTTAATCATCTTTTCTTTACTTTTTTTTCATTATTTCTTCACATCATTTATCAAAATCTTCCCATTTGAACGGAAACAGGAAACATGGAAAAAGTAGAAAAGTGAAATTCAAAGTGAATAAAGTCATTAAACAAATAAAATATTAATTAAAAAAAATTAAAATTAGTGTTTGTAAGTATTGAAAAGTATTCCCACTGGCAGACAAAAGAATAAAATTCATAAAAATTCTTGATTTTTCATTCTAAATTATTCACACAATTAACTCTCTGTAGATTTTAATCTTAATTGCATTTCTTTCTGGTCTATTTAAATGTGAATTTGCATTTTAATAATTAAAACAACGTAGGATTTAGTGTCATTTTACTTTTTTCAAAAGAAAAGAGAACAAAAACAATTCGAAAATAATTTTTTTTTGTTAAACGGATTTTTTTGTCATTTGTCATTTGACAATGTTGCGTTAATTTCATTTCACGATCTGTGATTGACAATAACTTAACTACATCGTAATGAGGTAAATTTAAAACAAAAGAGGAAAAAAGAAAGATGAAAAGCAGTTTTCCATAAATTGAAGAATTAAATAGCAATTTAAAATGAAGGAAATACAGAAAAAAAAATGAAGTTGAGTCGTATACCACTTTAAATTGAATTTCAAATCCATGTCGTGGCATGTGTCACACTACCAATTAAACTGCAATTACATATAACTTTTAACTAAAATAAAATATTGCAACTGCTTTTCAAATCTACTCTCAGACATCAATTTCTCGACAAAATGACATCGAACGAGATCTAATCTGGGAGTAATATTTTGGTAACTCAACTTTTCTTCTTTTTACGTATTTCCCAAATGTTTACCTTTGTTGCTACCTGTCCACTCTACTGCGAAACGTGCTCGCAGCTGAATTTGGCTTTTGTGAACATTTCCTGTTTATTCAATTCTTATCGTCCGGCCTCTTGTTTGCTTTCTTGTCCTTTACACTACTCAATGATACGAGCGATACAGCCGAGGTTCGTTGATGACTTAGTCTTGTTTTCCCAGGTGACGTGATTCTTGCAATTTCAATGGTAAAATGATAGTTGTAGCCAAGTGGAAATATGCTTACGAGTTTCGCAAACAATTTTTTTTTAAAAATGAAATACTCATACCGATGCTGTCTTTAATTGAAAAGTTGTGTAAGAAACGTTAAAATTAAATGCAAATATGTACATTTGAATTAGATTTTTCATATTCGCTTCAATAACTTTCGCTTCTTGTTTAATTTGCGGGGGCAAATATGAAACATGATACTTAATCCCACTTTATTATTAACAAAAAAAGTGATTTAAATAAAGTTGAAGTATATAAATGTTTAAAGTCATTTTTTTTTTCAAAATTGTGTTAATTTAACCTTATTAATTAGTGAGCAATTAATTAACCGATTGAAGCTTTAATTTATTGATATCGCTGTATTATTTGATTATTTTTATTATTTATTTTTATGGCATTTGATCTTTTTTTGAAATTCGCAGGGGGTAAAAAAACTAATGAAATTTAGTTGAATTTAGTAGGTATATTACGATGTAATTTATCTCTATTTAAGCAAAGTTTTATAGGGATCGGGTCTAATATATTTTCATTTTTAAAATCCATGTCATTTTGAAATTGTCAGTCGTAAATCAATCGATGAAATATGGGGGAAATAATTGATATTATTGAATCTTTATTTTGGAAATTTAAAAGCAAAGTTTTTAAACATTTATCATTAACCCTGGCAATGTTTTCAATTACTTTATTTTTTACATTTTTTTCAAAATTTATTTTACATTTTTTTTAAAATTTATTTTAACAACTTTATTTTCTTCTAAATTGATATTAATTCAGTTAAAAAAGTTTTATTTTGTTTGCAAAGTTGATTAAAAGTAGTTTGCATCAATTTGCTCTCTCGATTGTACAAAATTTCATTTAATTTAATATAAAGTTTCGGAGCGAAACTGCTGTGGAATGAGTTGCAAGAAATTAATTCCACAACATTGACGACGGAGTTGCTCAAAGTAAAATTCATTTTGATTACTATGTATAAACGCATTTTATAT
>JAQFZU010000451.1:0-26325 GCA_034696185.1 Henia vesuviana | reverse complement strand
ATTAAATTTCAGTGAATAGAAAAATATTTGGAAAATTAAAATAACCTAAAAAAATTTAAATAACTTTTCTTAGCAACTAACGAATACGAGTTTCCCTGCAACAATAAGCAAAGATAGTGTACTTCATACTTCATACTTGTAAATTTTAACTAGTTAATTCCTTCATAACATTTAAACAGAAATTACAGTTAATTAATTTGTTACCTCTTTTTCATTTCAAACACAACTCCACTTGTTGCATCTGTTGTCCCAACATTTCCATTCTAACCAGCTAGTAATACAAGTTGCTAAGCACGTTTCGAAATATTTTACACTCTTAAAGAAAAAAGGCAACCCCTTACCAAAGTCGAATGCGACCCTAGTCAATAATAGCATTGGACCGTAGCTCGTGAATTTGATTAGTAGACAGAAGAGTAGCTTCTACACCGTCTTTCTTCTCCCCTCTTACTCAATCAGTCTTGCCAGCGAATACAACGAGGTGCAGTAAGAAGAGTGGCTCCATTATTTTATTAACTCACATCTATCCCATACACGTCGAAAGGAAATGTACCATTTTCGCTTCTTCCTTCAAATAGAAAAAAAAATGAAATAATAAAAAAATAAAAAAAATACAATTTTTCATATACTCACTTTGTAAACTTAAATAATCACATTTAAAGTTGCTAATACTCTTCAAACATTTGGAACGAGTTCGGTGGAAAAGAAAAATCAATTGTATACTTTTACCAATAGTAGTTGAAGTATGAGAAAATAATGATGCATCTTGGGTATAGGTGGTCGAATCAGTTGTTGCATGAGGACAATTTCCCCACGGAAAAGCAGTGAAGAGAAAATAATCCTCAAATCGAGATCAAAGGGAAAAAGGATTTGGAAATTGATTCGTACAAAGTGAATTATGGACCCACACAAGAAGAAAATTGTGTCTCGCCTTTCGCACTATATACTTTCTTATATTTTCATCTTATTTGCCCATTTATTGGAAACGAAAAATAACTGATATACGATAGCCAATCTCTGCATTGGTCAACATTCGATTCAAACTATTGAAATAAAGTCATTTCTAAGCTTTCAAAAAGTCTATAAAGTTTCTCTTCAATCGTTATTAATAATATATTGTTTTAGAAAATATAAAATTTTAATGAAAAATAACAAAGATGCTTTGTTCGCCCTCAAAACCCAATCTGTCAATCATAATTTAGGTAAACATAATAAAAATTGTATTCAAGGGTTTATTTTAAAATTATTTTTAGCATATATTGTTGATCCTGAATATTAATATGCACTTAGAGTCAGCACAATTTGCATCAAGGCTCATTTTTCATATGGACAGTGAGAATGAATAATGATCTTTCGCCATAAAAACTATGGTACGAATAGGATTTTTGAAAAGAAATCAGCAATCCATGAATAACTCTCGAATCTTTGCTTTTCGACTCATCCTTTTATGAGCAAGTGATGACACAGCCTTTTTGTAGGTATTTATTATCAATCTGTTCCTTTCGTTTTTCATTTTTTATATAAACAAGTTTTTACTTTGATTTTTTTTTTTCAAATTTTCGAAACGAGTTCAAATTAAGATTCCCATCAGGAAAATTAATCCCTTTATTTTCTAGTGCCATTAAAAAAATTAAATTTAAAAGAAATGGGTAGAGTTAATTTACTAATTACATTTTTTTTATATCTTGTGATCCTATTTTTGTCATTTCTTAATTTCTCTCTAATCCTTATGCCATGAAAACGCAATTTTATATTACCTTATGTAGTGCTTAATACTTTTTTTGTGTCAATAGAAAAAGTTAAGCTTTATGATGAAGAAGAAACTTAATTATGGGTCTGAAAAAGTTGTCACGAAACTTCAAAAAAAATATGAAATGTCTTATTAGACATTCAGAAGATGACAAACCTATCAATTTTGTAATAATTCAATTATAAATAAGCTCATGTTTATATAAAGCATCAAAAAATTAATTATATTCACCAATCCATCGAATTGTCATCTTGTTCTGATCGTGTATGTAAAAAGCCCAGATATCATACGAATTCAATGAAAATCATCTGAAATATAAAATTTGTTAATATTTGAATTGGAAATAATTAAAATCAAATTAATTTTCTTACTTTTCACGACATCTTTTAAAAGTCATTAAAACCCTTTTTAACTCACAATTATTTCTATCATCGATTAATTCCATCTTCTAATAATGCATTGACTTAGATTTTTCTCATATAATTATGGTCAAAATAATTAAATTAAGATCATTAAAACAGAGCAGTAAATCTTCTTCAACGAAAACTAAAAATTCAGTTAAAATTGCGCCACTTTCACGTGACACAAGAACAACATTCACTCCCTCTATTGTGGACAAAATCTTTACTTTTAAAAATATTTCATTACACAAAAATAAGAAAACTACAAAGAAAAATTAAAGTAAAAATTCGACGAACACTTTTTCGACTTTATACAGTTCACCGTTGCTTTCACAGTGACTGAATCTTATTCCGAAAATTCTTCGTGTTTTCTCTGTGCTATATGTTAGATAGCCAATATATGTAACGTTGTTTCTTTTTAGCTTCGTTTTGCTTGCAGTTTTGCTTTTCTCTATAGAAAACAAGTTTCCAACTCCAAACCTGACCATTCTCAGTCCGAATTTCATTTGAGTCACGTCCGGATATTGAACGCCTGCAGCGTAGGTGATTTCTCCTTTTTCCTCAGGTTCAACTTGTAGCGGGTGTGCGCGATAGGCCGCGGAATTAGATCGAAACCTTTTTTAGATGAGCCGACAGCATTTCCATTTGTAAGCCCTCACTGGATTTGCTTATCACAGTCGTGGACACTCGAACCCTCTCTGAAAAAAAAAATTTTTTCTTTTAAAAAAAAAAAACTCATCCACTATTTTCATCCATAAACTCGATTTTCACAATAAAAAAATAAAAAAAAAACAACTACAAACTCATCCGTCTAATATTTCTATCCCTAAATCGCGTTAACTCGTAAAAGACTTTTTTTTTTAATACTTCAGAAAAGGATCTCGAAAATCTACTTGTCAAATTTATCTTCTCGGAGTCGCGTTGTGTTGTCAAACTCATAACGCAATAACAAAAGGAGAAAAGTGAATAAAATCGACACATAAATACATCGAGTGTCAAAATGTAATGTTTTATACTTTAAATAATATATTTCGAGTTGTAAAATCGAATTTGAAAACTATTTTGTAAGAAATAAATAAAATATTTGTCTCTCTTTTCAATATTCTGTAAAGTGATTATCATTTAAAATGTGGCACTCGGTTTTGGGCTGATGAGCTTTTCCTAACTGAACAACATCGCTGTTTACACGAGACCCGATAAAGTCACTGGCTACAGCCGAAATTGGTCCCTCGTTGGACCGAGTAAGCGTGGCCGCGGTCACTGCTATCGTAGCTTTTGATGGGTCTCGCGAGGGCCATCTTAGCCGCGTCCATCCTAACTTGTACCAAAGTTATTTCAACGTTGGTCTTAACGATAACAAGAATATACCATCCGAGCAGAATTCTTAAACGTTCTTACTGCTGATGTGTATCAAAAAACACGCTCGATACCACTCCTTTTTATATCCTTATTTTCCATTGTGTTTACAAGATATAAACAGATTAATGGACACGACCAGTGAAATAAATCAAACTAAAGGTTTAATTGAATGTAAAACGGAAGCGAGGGGACTAATTTCAGATTCACTGTGCAACTAATTAATTAGCAACTGGTCGATTGAGACACCTTGTGTCAATTAACCCCAGGGAACCGAATGTTGGCCTTTCAATGTCGATAATTCGTCACGTGTGGCTGAATGTTTGGTCAACAAGAAATTTTATTATTTATTTTTTTATTATTTATTATCTATTGTTTTATAATTAATTTTTTTTTATTTATTAGGGAAATACTGGAGAAAATAAAAATCTTTATTTCAAACCACAAATTTTTTTTTTAAAGAAAAAAAAACATTTTGAAAAAGGTATTTGAAAATGTCATGAAAATTAGGAAAAAAATTTTTTTTTCTTTTAAGTTTTTAAAAATAAAAACAAAATTAAAAAAATTACAACATTTTTCATATTTTTCCATTTGCTTTTTTTCTTTTTTTTTTTCTTTCACACTTTGTTGCAGTTTTAAAAAATCGATATCTTATGCAACAGGCGAACAGTAATGAGGTTTTCTAGTCTTGTCAGTTTATCTACAAATGATGAACTCTCCTTCTCTCGATACGTTTCAGTTCGTTATTTTTTCGCTTTTGTCTTTTATTTGATCTCAAGATGTCGGTCTTCCGTGGAGCGGAACTGGAGATCGGAGCCAAGGATTTTTATAAATCCTTGCATAAGCCACTATTTCGGCCATACTACGACAACTGAAATAAAATATATAAAAATTATTAAAATAAAAAAATTAAATGATTTATAATAAAATTATTCATTCACCGGCACGTTCGAGGATCAAAATACGTTCCTGTACTGCATTCATCGGCTTCTGGACATTTGCATTTGCAGTCTCGTTCATTCCAAACCTGAAAAATTTAGATTTTTTATCCAAAGTTAATTTGAACTTTAAATTCAATCTGAAATGCGTATTTAATAAAAAATGCATGTTTTAACTTTCGCGCTCTTCGCCACCAGATGGCATATACCAGCAATTGGTTTGAATTTTAGCTTTAATATATTCATTTTAGCTTTGTTTGCTACTCGGAATTTGTTTTATTTACTAATTTAAAAGCGCACTTCTTATCTAATAAAAGATTATTCTACCTTAGGTATCTTACACTTGTGTTGAGTCGCACTTCTAGGACAAGCGCATCGGCAGTTATGTTTATTGTAAACTTGATAAACACTGCAATCTTCGGGCTGAACCTGACGAAATTATATCAAATATTAATAAACTACAAACTCAGACATTTCCAGTACTAACTTTGCATTGGCATTTGCATCTGATATGACGTTGAATTTTAACTGCAGTTACCTTCTCGAATTCAAAATACTCGGCACCTGCGTGCGGGTACCTCAATGAAACAACCTAAAAAAGATTTATAAAATAAAAATAATTTAAATGAAACAAAAAAATAAAGAAATTTATCTCCAAGTGACTCACAAGTGACTAACGAGCGCTCGAAAGGTTCGCAAAGATAAACAATATAAATCAAGAAATTGAAACCCGCAAAAAGTGGCGATTTTGACTCGTACAAATGCATTTGACCACTTGACATTTGTTTCAGTGTCTGTTACATTCGCTTTAACACACTGAATTTGAATATACGCCAAGTAACGTTACATTTGAAAAAATTTAATCTGATTTACACCACTTAAGTTGCTTTAATCACAAACATGTGATATTTTTATTTTTGTTTTGGCAAACCAATTTGTAAAAATAAAATAAAAATTAAAGTAAAACTAACCTTTCGCGTCGCATTTCTCATAAGTGAAGGAACACACTCGAAGAGTTCGTGAGCACAACATCCACCGCATCTTTCGATTTGTATGCAAGTCGGTTGATAAATGAGCATCGGATCGGTGGGTTGAGGCACGTGTACAGGCACTCGACGAGGTCTGCAGAAAGCTCTTTTATCAAAAATACGTCCGATATCTTTTGAATTCGTAGTATCTACAAAGATAAGACCACACAAGACTTCATTTTCAACTTTCCCAACTCGTTTTTTAACATTTGTTTTTTTTTTAATTGGTCAGTTGAAGTTATTAAACTCTTGTGATATTTTTTTAACTGTGGGAGAAACTTGGGGTGACATTAAGTAAGATGAATCATTTAGAAATTAATTTTTTTTTTATATAATAACATGAGTGTGCAATTAAAGGAGTAATTACCTCATCCGACTTTTTATCAAAAGAGGAGCCACAAAGACTTGAGAGCACATGTGAATGAGTATAAAGACAACTTAAATCGAGTTAAATCTTATTTTTTTAAAAATTATCACCTAAATGACCCACTAAGTCTAGCTTTTTGAGTAATTCATTAGTAATTATTGCTTAAATCTATGACTCATCATTTCCAGTAAGTGACTAAATGTCAATCAACACTCGATATTTTAAATTTTTTTTTTAATACACCGTTTTTATATCGCCAGAAGATTTTTCTATACGAGAGGTCTTAATAACACCCAGAGTGACTAATTTTCAAAACAGTATCTGTTCTCTAATTACGAATGCTGATGCTGTTTTAATGTCATCAAGACCTTGATAAGGATTGGCGCCTGCTGGGAGGTCTCGTCTCATTCTACTTGTGATGGGAATACGAAACGTGTTGTCTCTCGAACAAACAAAAATGGCCAACGAACTCAAACTTACTGCTTAATCCCAATTTCAATTGTCTCGCTCCGGTGGCTGCTAGGATATTGGGATTACTACGAAAACTTCGAGTTACAAATCTTCGACCCGGTTCGATCATCTTTTGCATCAGTTCGTCGTAACTTTCAATTTCCGATAAACGTATTAATAATTCTATTGGTATCTGCACATAAACAATCGGAGAAATAGTTATTATAATTAAAAAATTTTTTTTTTTTTTTTACTTTTTTTTCCGGTATTTTCGACTGCGAATCCCACGAAACTTTGTCATTTTTCTCCAACTTAAAAAAATTAAAATAAATAAAATTTTTTTTTTAATATTATTATTTTTTAAATTATTTTAAACCAACTCTAAACACAAATTGCAATTTTTAAATGTCAAGGTGGAAATAAATCAATAATGATTCAGTCCTTGACTAAATAATAATCCCACGACATGCACATGACCAATGCGTAATAAAATTTATGAATAAAAATTTAATGATTAAATTATAATTAGTTTTTTTTTAAATACCTGAATGAAATGAGTCGAATCTGAATCGGCCAAGTCAAAGTCATCTTCACCTTGATGCGACTCGTTGTTGTCCACATGTTGAGTCACGTGACCCATAAAAAAGGTAGCGAGCAGGAGAGCTGCCGTCTGCGCTCCCCTGGTCGCCCCCATTGGTCTCGAGTTGTGAGGTTGCAGAGGCCAATTTTTCCTTCCGAATTTTATGCAAAACAGCGGCCAAGCGGAGCGGCGCCACAAAGGCCGGATTTCCTTACTTTGAACGAGACTTTAAACGAGAAACTTTTGTTGGCCCCTTTTTCGTTTTCGAGGTTGCTGGTGGTTACGAGTCTTGATATATTCGGTGCCCGGATATCCTGCATAACTGTAGTGGACAATAATTTGTTTATACAATTAAATGCATTTATATTATTCGATAAATTATTTCGCTTCTACAATTTCTTTTCTTTGAATCATTTCTTTTTCCTTTAATGCCATTCCTGATCTCCAAATAGATTAGTTTATAATTAATCATTAATTTTTTTTTTTTATAATTTATTATGCCCTAAAAACTTCTTTATATGCAAAATACATTAAAGAAAATAAAAGAAAGTTTTTTGTTTAAATTTAAAAAAATATTTTTAAGGTATAATTTAGATGTAAAAATTGTCTAAATATTTACACAATTGAAAAATGTTCGCATCCAAATATATGTTTGCGAACTTTCAGCAATGAAAACAAACAAATTTTTAGTAAAAGTGTAAACAAAATGTAGTCGATGGAGAGAAGCAAACAACTGAAAACAGACGTTCAACTTACTTTGAATGAATCAGTCACCGCCTCACGGATTCCAACATGTTGTACATTGGCGCAAATTTGATTTAAGTCCTGCTCTATCTCAAACCGGCAAATGATTTGTTGCTTTCTTCAACGATCACTTCCTGTGAGAGCAGACAAGACAACGTTTAACCCCTTCTGACCTCGACTTACAAACTCAAGACTGTGGAGCATCAACAGATGACGATCAACGATGCTCCTCCTATCATAATTAATGCCAGCTTCCTCCAATTTTCTTTTACTAATTCCCTTGAACTGTACACATTGAAAACCTTAATAAGTTCAAAACCTGCATGAGATTTCGCTTCCAAATAAGACTCGTGTAGGATTTGAAATTATTACTCATCTTCCTCATAACTAAAATGAAAACAAGTGCGTGACCTTCTGCGTTAATGCCTTATTACATCATCGTATAATGTGTATTTTTAAGCAATTTATAAACAAAAAAAATTAATTCAAATTAAAAAAAAATTTTTTTTTTTGTTTTTCAATTCATTTGAGTCGAGTTCAATGCTGTTTGTTGGCTTTAAAGAAAAATTTTTTTCTACTCACCTTATCTGGATGCACATAACGGATGCTGAATGCGGTTTTGCCTGATTACGTTTGAGTGAATTTATCAGTTGTAGACAGTAAAGTAAAAAGTTGTGGTTTGTGGTATAGGAGTGGAGTCGCAAGTTTTTGCTTCTTATTCCTTATGGGTCGGATTCAGAAAGTGCGTGTGTCAAAAAAAAAAAAGATTAGAAAAGAAGCAGCGCCAAGCCAAAAATAGGGCTGAAACAGGTCATCCAAACTTGAGCCGTTGAGCTCACTCAACACTCGTTTGTCTAAAGGTGGTCTGCAAAAAGACAGTTGTGTGACTCAGTCTGAACCACGACCCATGTGCCACAACACACACACACACCCTTCAAGGTTATATCTACTTATATGGAATAGAAAAATGGAAGTTATATTGTGTAATTACCAATTTAGTTATAGTTTAAGAAATGAAACATTTTGAGAATGTTGAGATAATTCGATTAAGATTTAACGAGACAAGGAGTTACGCTTGTCATAATGGAATTTTTTTTTTTAAATCGTGGAATGTGACTAATTTATAAATTATTAATTATTACAATTTTTTTTTATAATCAAATTTAAACTTTAATTTCAAGGTTTTTAGAAGTGATAATATGTTTGATTGTAGATATTAAAATGGAATTATGGTGTGAAAAACGCGGCTGTCAACACCAACGGAGGGTGAATCGAAGATAAAGAGGGTATAGTCATCATACTTGAAAAAGACCAAACAAAGTTTTGCAAAGGACAGCGAAAGGCGCCAGAAAAGAGGGCTGACGAGGAATTGCGCCTGTCGAAAACAAGACGTGGAAAGAAGTTGGGAAAAAGAAACAAATACCTTCATCTCGTTTTAGCCAAAACACAAATAAATTTCAGTGCTCGACATGGAAAAATCCTGTGGTTCTGGAATAGTTACAGTGATAAAGAAGATGAATGGTTGTGATGATCGTTTAACATTGAATAGAAGAAGCAAAAGTTAGGTAAACAAGTATAGGTGATAATGAAATAAATTTAGGTTAACAAAACCTCAGGTGCTATTTAAGTTAAACAAAGAATAAGTATGGACATGAATGAAACAAGGACTTGAATAAAGATTGAGGATTCTTTAAGTTACTCTTTAAAAATTCAATTTTTTTTTTTGGTGGGGAATTATGTTTATGTTCGTTTACTTTGTTTTATTTTTAAAACTCATTTTTTTATTATGTTGATAGGGTTTTTAATTATAGTTTTAGACGTAAACAGAAAATGGAGCGCGCTCTTTTGACTATTTTTGCAATTTTCTTTTTTGGTTTTTATGCTTTAAAAAATGTTAAAGCAAAATTAAAAATGACACAAAAATTCTGAAATTTAACAATATTTTATTTTTTTATTTTCCATTTAAAAATAAAATAAAAAGAAAAAAATGTGCAATTTTTGTTTTTGCTTTTTCGATCGTAAAAGCAAAAAGGCAACTTAACCAAATGCATTTGTATTTGACACTGCCAGCCCAAAAATGGCCGAGAAGTGTCCGCAATACCAAAACAAACCGTCCACTTCACAACACCATCCCCCTAATCTACCTCCGCGCTGTCATCATCCTCAAAATTGTTTATGAAGCCATAATTTAAATCCGCAGACAAAACGTCAAGCCCCGCCTCAACACGACACTGCTCGATGAGCATAAATCCTCGCAAAATGTACTCCTCAAATGGGACCAAAGGTAGCGTCAACAAAAACTCACGAATGTCAAACTTGGTTACACTCTCTTGGCGCGTCCAATCCACGTCGAACATACCCTTCTGCCTGATACATCTCACTGACCCAAACATTTTTGTCCAATTTCAATTGTCCCGATATAGTTAAATACACTCTACAAAGAAAAAAATCCTTTTTTCACTGTCTTCTTAAGGTCCATGAAATAAAAAAAAAATAATTTTACAAAAATTTCATTGAATTTTCAAATTTTTACTTGCACTTAGAATATTTCTCCGCCAACTTCTCAAACAAAATCTTTTTTGCTGAAAATACAAATGCAAATTCATAAATACTTAATTTCGGACTTTGAAAATAAAAGTTCGGTTAGAATAGCTTCAATGAAAATAATATAATTTTAAATTGAATAACATGTTGTAATATAAAACTTCTTTGATTTCCTGTAAATTACTAAAAAAAAATCAAAGGAATCTATTCAATACACTTTTTTAGCTCAATATATACTTATTTTCTTCGATTTAATGTATATAAACTACATTTATGGCGTCATTAGCAACGATTCCAATGCATAAAGCAATCCACGCGGTGAGGAGGAACAAATGCGCGATGGCCATGTAGTCATGACGCGTATTGGTAACCCGCCTCTTTCGCAAAGAGTGCGTACTTTCAGAGGTCCAAGATGCTTTCAGATTAGGGCATTGGTCTTCTCACATTCCAGAAATCCGTGTACCTACCAGCCAAACCATTTACTTCATAGGAAAAAATAAAAAAGCTTTTTATCCGTTTTTCCTTTCTAACTGATTCTGACCAATCGCTGACAAAGTTACAAATAGAATTTAGCAAAAGTCAATAACAAAAATGGCTGCCCCCAGTGGTAAAGCACGAAGACTACATGTGGTCAGTATATTTATACCCAGTTTAATCAACACTTAGACCATTCCAAATTATTTAATAATTCCAGATAGAATCGGAAAACCCAGATGGCCCAATCCAGACGTTTATATTTCAAGGCGAAGGTCACACTTTGGGTGGTGCCTTAAAATACATTATTTCTAAAAAGTAAACAAACAAACTTTCCTTTTCCATTTTAATAGTATTTAGAAATGCTTTTTTTAAGACCTGAAGTTCAATTTTGTGGCTACACAGTTCCTCATCCATCAGAAAACAAAATTCACTTCAGGATACAAACCAATGGTAAAATTTTCCAATTTTCCCGGTATAAAATTTCCTGTTTTAATTTACACATTTACAATTTACCACAGGTTCCCCGGCAATCGACGTCCTTCGTCAAGGTTTAGTAGATTTAAACGAAGTTTGCGAACACATAGAAACAACATTCAAAGTAATTTTTTAAAAAAAAATAAATTCAAAACTGAAATTAAAAAATTAAAATCTTTTTTGTCTAGAATTCTGTGATACAACGTTAAGTATAAAAAGTTTAATTTTGTATTTTTCATTTTCAAAAAAAAAAAAAAAAAAATTTTAAAATAAAAATTTAAAAAAAAAAATTATAAAAATTTCATCACAGTTTTATTGAATGAAAGTCATATAAGCATCACGGGACGAATGATTTCCCTCCTGCCACGGAAACAAAAGAATATCCAAATCATAACTTGAAACTCTATTACCGGACCTTCGAGGCGATGGATGGAACTGCGAAGGAACCGTCGGTTCACTTCGAAAATACCTCACCTGCAGCAAATCCGATGCCCAACGAACCTTCTTTTTCGGTTTACTTTGACAACTCGCGATTGGACGTTTCAAAATGGATCCTTCGGGAGCAGGCAATTGAAGACTATCGACTGGCGGTCGAATTGCACTGTTGGTTACCATTTTAGATGTCGATTTACACGATTTGGTCTTACGAAACCATTTAACTGGACCCATAGTCTTGGAATTCTTGGACCCGTCGGGAGAATTAAACGAAGAAATCGTCTCTTGTAAATCGCTCGCAGCTTCTAATTGATGCAAAGCATTTTTCGACTTTTTTCGTTTTTTTTTCGATTTCAAATTATTGCAATCGATATTTTTCTTTGATTCGTGATACTCTTTTTTAATCGAGTAGGAAAAATCCATCGGTTGTTTACCGACGCACGGCACCCGCATCCAACTCGACAAAACGCTGCTCGTATTCGAACGACACGTGATGACGTTATCTTGTCTTGGACTTTTGCAATCGCGAATAGCGTCGTTCGAATTCGTTTGAATTTGGTCTCTGCAATTGAACCAGTCTTGGACGACGTTTGATTGTTCGTAACCCGACTCAGAAGTGACGTCACCAGCTTCGTGCGTTAGTAGATTTGCACTCCAAACGTTCGAGTTGTAAAATTTCGATTTTTCGTTGTTGATGTAATTATTGTTGATTTCATCTTCGTCCATTTCAGCTTCGTCGTCGGTTAAAAATGAATCTTCGTTCGAGGGATTTTTTGACCAGTTGCGTTTCATGATCATACGTGTCGGGGAATCCAATTCGATCTCGATCGCGTCCAAGTGCACTTCGTCGGGGTTTGTAGGTGATTTCTTGCGTTGTTTTCGCACGTGTCGACGTCTGTTTCTGCGCCCTGAATTGTTTCGTTCGGCGTGTCGAGTGGCTGATAATTCGTGGATGGACGGGACATGGTCGTCTTTGCCGGGTGAAGGAACAGCTTCGCCCGCGCATAAGTCAACGGCATTGCCGCATCTTTGGAGCCAAGGATGTTCTTGGCTTGCGAGTAAAGATGCATTGTTTATGCAATCTTGATCCATTTTTATACAATTCGAATTTGATAGTTTCGTATTTTTGCTCACTGTTTAAATGAATTGATTCGTCTTCAAAGTTTTCTCCGTTAAGAACGGTTGGGGGACGGATAAATGTAATCTTTAATCGGCTGAAAATAATTTTTATTTTTAATATTATTTATAATTAAATTTTTATTCATTTACCAATTGATTTTTCTTGAGTTATCATATCCAGCAATTTTTGCGGGCTTTAAAACTTCTGCTTTTTCAGAATTAACTAATACATAAAATAAAATTATTTTTATTTTCGATTCAAAATATTTTATTTTACCTCATTTTTTTTTAGTTAATTTTTAAAAATAACAGAGGGTTTGGTTTTAACTAAACTCAATTTAGAAAGCCCCCTGCGAGTGAAGCCAAACGACATGAAAAACTTATTACAGATTGAAATTAGTGCTAGAAAATGGAAAAAAATCCATGTTTTTTAAAATTTTAAAATGACTTGCAGTATTTATTTATTTACTATTGGATTATGGGATTGATCCTAACGACAAATTAAAAAATAAAACAAATGACATTTGACATTTGAATGGAAAAAAAATGAAAACATAAACAACATTGAAATTTTGTAAACAAAGGAAAAATAAAAATACAAAAATCGTAAATTAAACGTTTAGTCACGATTCGTATAAATATTAAAATTGAATTGCAAATTCCTATTTCCCCAACCTGTTTCTGATAAAAATAATTCGCGGATTTTCGATCGAGTGACGTCAAACTCCTCATTTAGCCTTCGGAATTATTATAAACTCATGAATAGCATTTTCGTGGGAGTCGAATACGGCTTCGGTAATTCCATCTTTAATCACCCAATTTTGAAATTTTAATTCCATATAAAACAATACGGAAAATAGAGATAATGAGTCGCAACTTAAATTTTCTTCAGATTCTCTTGAACTTTGGCTCCACTTAACATTAGGTAAGTCAATTAATTTTCTCATAATTTTTTTTATTACCAAAAAAATTCGCAAATTCAACAAAAAAATTATCTATCAAAATAGATAAAAATTTAGATAAAAATAATAATCAATTTAAAAGAGAGAAATTTTACCACGACCTGTCACATAGTAATTCATTGCTATTGTGTCAACAAAAGTAAACCGGAATTTACTACTCTCATTTCTATATAATTCTCAAGGTCAGTTTTTTAAAAAGAATTTTTTATTACATACTTTTAAAAAGGATACTTTTGTAATTTGAATGTGTGAAAAAAATCCATTGGAATTTGTTGCGTAATTCAAGACCTCTGAATACCTGCAATTAACAGTGTTTACTCAATACGTTATCGCGTCAAAGCACTTAACTTTATTAATATTTAAAAAAAAAATTAATTCAACTATAATCCATTTATTGGCAAATATTATATGAAGATTTTGACAGTTTCCTCGATATTCTATTAATCCAAATTGGTCAAATCCCTTAATTGGGTCGTTAACCTGATAATCACGTATATTACTATCCGGCCTGACGCGAGGGTAAAGCGGGAAAAGCCACTTGAGTAGGTCGCGAGACATTGCGCACGAAGCAACGGCGCCGTGCGGTGTTGAAACGACGAATCTAGCCCGTTTTGTGCCAAGGTCTTTTGTATCATTACAGTAAAAACTTACTACAAAGTAAATTGGATATGGATCTGGTGCTCCCGATTCTCACTTTGGTTACCATCGCTGGATTATGGGTTGACAAGTGCACGGCGAACCGCGTGAAACACGAAATCAGTACACCGAGAACCACAGGTGCGAGGATCGTATTTCCTGGTCAAGGAAGTGTAAAATTTACACAGGAGCCTCGGCCAACGATGACACGTGATATAGAAACCAGTACAAGTCAGGTATATAAATTTATTTTTCATATAAATTCTCTTATTTTCCTGTCTGCAATATTTGGCCTCGATTTAAGTTTTCTAAAAATATTTTCAAAGTTCGTGAACTGCAATAAATTCTTTTAATTTAATTATTTAATTTTTTTTTTAAATTTAATAATCCCATCAGAAGTCACTTCCCATTCTATTAATCATCTTTTCCTACTGTAAATACATTAACTTCCAGTCTTATTCATTTGTTTTTAATTGTGGCTTGTGATTCACTTAAAGTTTCTTTCATCACTTAAAACCCAAAAGGATCTACAAACGGTATTTGAGTTGTGAAAATGGGATTAAAATCCTTAAAATAGTCAAATATTTCGTAATATTGTATTTAGTGTTAATATTTAGTAAATTTTGCTTTAATATGATTTTCCTCAGCGAATTTTTATCATTTGACTTGGGGTGAAATAATTAGGAATTTATTTTTTATGTACATTTTGTCCCATTGGGTCAAGATGTTAACGCACTTTTCCCGGAATTTTAGTGCCATTGGCCCTAATATTCATGATGGCTACTGAACTTTCTCTCAAATAAAAACACGCTTTTTAAAAACCGGAAATTATCCGTCCTGTGTCGATACATCACGTCCTTGGCTCAGTCCTTGAGTAGTTGATTGCAATAATAAGAATTATTCATAATTGGTCATTTGCAGATCCCAGTCTCGTTATTTTTAAAAAACTCGATCAAAAACTCGGATGATTTTATCAAGGATTTAATTATCAATAAAGGTAAATCTAATTGTTTAATTATTTCAATTTAAATTTCACTAAAAAAAAATTTTTTTTTTTAGTTGACCTTGAGTCGGCCATTCCCGCGAATTCCATTCCAGGCAATGCCACTGGTAAGTTCAACATTGCAGTCTTTTTCAAGTTAAAAAAAATTTTCATTGTTATAACAGTAACTTTTTCATATTTCAGTTTTTATGCGAGCCAATTCCGGTGGTAAGTTTATTTAAATTAAGCAACAATTTTGGTATTTCGTCATTTCTTTTATTGGCCTAAATTTAACTCGTTATCATTGCCTAACCCGAATCCTACTGTGTTTGAATTTGATAATTCCCTTCCTTAAAATAGGTTTGTTCTCTTTTGCTGACGTAGTTCGTTCTGGTGATCTGGTACCGATGGCCAATTGCGAGCCACAATTGATGCCCGTGGAATTACAGAAATCGACGGATCCTTCGGTTATTTATTTTCCTTCGTGTACGAGAGTAGAAAGGTGCGGCGGGTGCTGTATGCACGATCTATTGGCATGTGAACCGACTAAAAAAGAAATTTTAAATGTTAAAGTACGTAAAAAATTTAATTCGAAATTTTAAATATTTTAAATTATATTTGAAATAATTTTTCAAGGTGATGGTGGCTCGTTATCAGCCCGATAGTGACGGATTTAAACATGAAGGATTCAAGCATTTGCAATTAGAAAAACACACGAGTTGCGATTGCAGATGCAGGTAATGTTATTTACATAACGATATTTAATTACGAAATAATGTGTAATAAAATCGTATTTTAGGACCAAAGAAACGGACTGTAATCCCTTACAAGATTATCATCCGAATGAATGCAAATGTGTGTGTAGGAATGTACACGAAATTGAACGCTGTACGGGAGAAAACCGATTCTGGGATCCTATAACGTGCGAATGCCATTGTAGACACATTCAAGAATGTTCGACGGGATTTTATTTCGATACGACGACTTGTTCGTGAGTTTCATGTGCAAATTTTTATTTATTTTTTTATTTTAATAAATTTGCATTTGATTTGTATAGGTGTATTCAGGAGCATAATGCAGCGCCCGTTTATAGAATTCCCTCGGGATTCAATTGGAGAACTCCGGCACAAAATTACGATATGTCGTGGGCATCTAATAGAGGGAGGGTAACGAAAGAAAATGAAAATGTCAGACGATGAATTAATTTTAAGCCTTATCGGGCAGCAGGCAAAGACCAGTGAATCCAGTGATTCTAGTTTTTTTTTAATCCAATTTTTAATTATAATTCGATTTACAAGACAGTTTGTATATTTCATGTGCCAGAATTTAATTTGAAATCAAAGTTTAATTTTAATCGATTTTGGGGAATTTTTAATTTTTTTTTAGTGATAAAATTGTGTTTGAAAAAATGTGCACTGGATCAGGTCCATTTAATGTAGATAAGGATTTACAACTGGACTTGGATTGTGGTTTATTACTTATTTTTGTGTCAGATATTTAATAATTTAATTATTTATATTTAAAATATATAATTAAAAGTAATTTAATTAAATTCTTGATTTTATCAATTTATTTTTCAAAGAAAATTTTATTTGTGTAGGTCACAATGTAAATAAATAAAGCTATTATTGTCTATTTATCATTTATTATTTTGAAATTTGATATGGTTTTTACACTTAGTTGATTTTCTTTTCTGAGTAAAAAAAAAATAAAAAGCAATGAACTGCCATCTGGTGCTGGTTTATGTATTTTATTACCAAAACAGAAACTTAAAGTTTTTATTTTAATATTTGGTTAATTATTAACATTCAATCATCTTTTGCTAATTGATTTTAGTTTGGTAAATTTTAAATTATTAATTTAACATTAACTCACACTAGTTTCAATAAGAAATTGGAAAACAACAAAATTACCTTTAGGCCTATTTCAAACTTGTTTACCAATTTTTTAAATTAAGAATGAAATCTATTAGTTATGATTTTTCTGTAACTTTTATTTAGGTTTATGACCTTTAATTAGGTGAGGTTAGAGTGAATGGCTAACAATAATAAAATATCAACTAGATAAAATAGTAAAAAACCCAATTGCCATTACATTGTCCAAAATAACACTACATTCTCTAATCATAAATAACATTTAACAAACCATAAACATATACAATTTAAAAATTCATGTCCTAAGAATAATTCTACTCAAAAACAAGACATTCCTTGCAGGTCTGCCAGAAGACAGCAATTACATAGACATAGTAATTACATGGTTTTAAATTTCACTTTCTATTTGCCCACAAATCATAACCTTTTATCAATAACTATTAAACTGCAACCAATATTTCTCTTTTAATGATTTGGCAGAATTGTAATTCTTTAATAAAAACTTACTAATTAAATAAATATCTCACATTAATGTGTTAATGGCTGTTGTAATAGTTTAAATATAGTTTCAGGTATTCAAATGGGGTTTACTACTTAAACAAATTGAATTAAACATCTTATTTATCTTTCTTAAACATTTTATTGCAAAAAATAAAGAGACGAACAAGGAATTCTTTGTTTAAACTATGTCTGGTGCACCCAGAAGCTGTCTTCAGATGTCAACAAAATGAGTTTAAATTTCAAAACCGCTCATGACTTTAACTCGTCTTTTCCAACCAAAATAATTATAATGCTATATAAACAAAACTCCCAACTTTCGTGACCTTCGTATAAAGTTTTAATTGCAATTGGTTTAGCACAATTAATGTCTGTATATCAACGAGAACAAGCGATTGGTTCAGCAACTTACCACGTGATGGCGGTGCACGGGTTAAATTTTTTCAGCGGCTTTTTTACTGGGTCAGTCGGGCGTAAGTAAGAAGTCTTGTTCAGTTATAATTTTACTCGTGCTTTCATCATAACATAGTTGGACATGTACGGAACTGTTAATTGAAATTGCAAACACCAAATATGCACGCCACTTCATTCTTATGCCAATTGTCACTCATCTCGTTAACGATAGTCAAAACCAATGGAGCGCACACGCGAAAAGGTAAAGAAAAAAAATTCTTTCAAAACTAAAATTAAACATTTTTAGAATAACAAAAATTCATAATAGACCTTCGAATGAACACGAAATAATGCAAAACGATTAACAGGAACCTTGACGGGTCACTACCCCTTTCTTTATTTGGTCGAGAAATTCGACGAAACCAATTGAAAAAATCTTCGTAGGCAGAGTTTAATTATTAACCCTTTATTTTGAGTTGCAGCTGCTTTAAGTTATCAGTGAATTAATCGAAAAAGCAAATCCTCACTCATATCCTGTTTATCTTTGAAGAGAAGCTTCTTCAATTTTCATCTCATTATCAATTCCTAATAGATTTTGTCAATTTTTATAATACAAAAAAAATCGTTATTTCTTAATACACTTATAACTGTTAATTTATATTATTGTTTAAATTATTACCCTCATTACCTTCATTTAGTGGCAATAATTATCTAGGGGCAGCATCATGTAAGGAACATCCAATTACAATTTAAATCGAATTTATTTATATTTTCTTTTAAATGATTTTGACACCCACAAAAATTAAGTTTTAAAAAAAAATTACTTGTTTAACCCTCATTAAGTTTTTTGAAGGTAAAATTCAACTTTTTTAACCACAAAATTGAGATCACAACTACTTTGAATTCCATTTATAGGTCTACGACCTCGCTCAAAGTGTGCACTTTTGAATTTTTATTATTAGTTGTATTTAAATTTAATACAATTAAATTTTTTAAAATTTTTAAAAAAATGTTTTTGCAATTTAAATGCATAATTTTACAATTTGACTCATTCGTGCGGAAAATATTGACATTCGAAGGAGAGAATTTTAAATTCGTTTGATATTACAGCCTATTTATTTCTTTTGATGCAGGTGTGGCAAGAACTGATGATGACCTTGGTCCAACTATGAATGTCCAATCTCCGTATCTGGTTGTGAGCGCCAACTCAACCTTCAGCATAACATGCGAGGGTTATCATCCCATTCGATGGAATAGCACTTTTGACATAGTAATTTATACCTTCCTTACTTATAATCATTTTGAATATAGCCATTATATAGAAAATATTTATCAAATTCAAAGCCTCATTATGATTTATGGTTATAATAATTTATATCCGACTGAACAGCATTCATATGTGAAAACATAAATGTCTGATTTGACAAATACACAATAATAAAAAATATTTAAAAAATGAATTCGATACTTTGTTGATAAGTAATTTTTTTTTAATATAAATTCAAGTGTCTCTTTAACCCCTCTTTATCCCCTGCAGTGCAATTACTCCCTCTCGTAATGAAAGATGGGAAAATGAAGTGAAAACTCTTGTAGTTTGTAGTATAAACAAGAGTGTGTTTGTTCTCTATTCACTTTCGCTTTAGTTTTTCCCACAATTTACAATTAAAGAGGGAACTTAGTGCCAACAGCTGTTATTTTACATTGCATTTCGACTAATTTGACATAATCATTCGAGCAAATCTTGAACAAAGTTGTTAAAAGCTTTTATTTTTAATCGAAATTCATAAATTGTTTATTGTAGGAAACGGATGAGCGAGCTCAAATTTACGAAAGACAAATAACGAAAGGATATAAATCAACACTTTCTATTGAAAATACTGTGGTTAAGGATACTGGCAAAATTTCCTGTTATTATTTAAGAAATAATACTAAATCCAATGCTAGATCAACCGATATTTACATTTATGTCAAAGGTATGAAATCAATTAAATTTTAATTTTTAATTTAAATTTTTTTTTTTTTTTTTTTTTTTTACAGATCCAAATAATTTGTTTGTTCCTTCCAATAAATTTGTTGGTAATTTCGGAGTTGGGTCTATAATAGAGGGGAATGAAGGTATAATTCCATGCAGACCCTCCGACCCATCGGTTAATATGACTTTAATTAAATTTCCATCGGACAGTCAAATTGTGAGTTTTAAGTCGTTTAAATTTTTTTTTTAAATCTGTTAATTGTCAAATTAAATTTTAGGTTCATCTTCAGGAAGATGACATTGAATTCGATCCAACTCAAGGATTTATAATCAGATTTCCGAATATTTTTTTTAATGGGTTATTCGAATGCATGGCTAGTTTAGGCGATCTCGTCGAAAGGAGGGAATATCATCTTCATTATTTTGGTTTATTTATTTTAAAATTAATTTTTATTATTTTAATTAAAATTTTATTTTTTTTTTGAAATTAGGAATCGATGTTAAACCTCCGCATCCTTACATCAAGAATAAATCGAAAGCTCTTGATATTCAAAATGCCAAAGTTGAACTTAAATGTGTCGCTTATACCAAGACTAATAACAGTATACTATTACAATGGTCGTATCCTAACATAAAAGTAATATTAAAATTTAATATTGTAAAATGTTTGATTATAAGTATTTTTTTAAAATTCTAATTTCTAGAATAATAATCTCCGCATATCAAATACGACTGAAAAATATATCCAAAGTGCAAATGGATACAGTTTTATTAAACTCACCAGTTTATTACACGTTACGAATGTTACTTCAGCTGATGGCGGAAGGTATTCTTGTTTCTCAGTGACATCTAACGGCAAATACGAAGAAGATTTTACTTATATTCCTATTGAAAGTAACAAAAAAATTATTTTTAAATATATTATTATTAAAATGTACATTACTTCAGGTGTTGCACGTGTTGTTAGTAGTAACATGGACGGATCGATTTGGAAACCTGAAATTGACGATGAAATTAAATTGACGTGTATTGTCGATGGATACCCGAAACCGAATCTTCAGTGGTTTAAAAATGAGGTTTTAATCGATGAAACGACTGACAGACGATATACATTTTACGATCATCAATTTGTATTTGTAATTGATGAAATTATTTTATCGGATACTGGTGTTTATTCGTGTTTGGCTTTTAATTATTTGGGAAATGCAACGAGGAATGTCACTGTTGTTATTCAAGGTTTGTTTTGGTGAATTTAATTTTTAATAATGGATTTTTCAATTAAAATGTGATTTTTTTTTTTAAAGATTCGTCATTTCCCAAACAGCAACTTCAAGCATCGAAATCGGACAGTTTTTGTATTGAATTGACTATAGAAATTTTTATTGTTAATTTAATTTTAATTTTGTTTTTTTAATTGTATGTGATTTGCATATCTGATCTCAAAATTTGAATGCATGTTTTTTTTTTAGAATGGAAATTTGGTCATTTTGAGGCTTTAATTATTTTATTGTGGACAATATTTTTAATTAGTGTTTAGTTTATAGCACTTAGACTTTTCTGTTTAAAAGAATCAAAAGAAATTTTAAATATTTTTGAATATGTCGAAAATTATTTTAAAGTTGATCATTTTACTGTTTAAATTGTCAAAGCAAATAATGTACAATTTTTCATTAAAAAATTAGAATTTTGAATTGTCTGCAAATAATGTTTATCATTTCACAATTTAAATTGTTGCTTAAAAAAATATTTCCCGCCAAATGCGATGCAAATGACGAAAGATTCTTTCACACCGTCTGTTGGAGAATTTTTCAGCTGCGTCAGCGCATGCGCGTTAACAAAGATCTGCACGGCGACAATGTGCGCCGATTGATGAATAAAGAAGTCAAATTTTCTCTAGTGTTATTAGCATTCTAATATTGATCGTGAATGAAACTATGAAGGGAATTGGCTTAGCTCCATCGCCCAACTGGTATTGTAGCAGAGTGAGCGATTGCACTACCGAAGGACTTTTTGCTTTCGGAATCAAACAAAATATCGCTTTACTTAAATTAACAACTAATCCACCGACATATACCGGCGTATTAAAAGGCCCAACTCTTAACGATCGAGTCGTCGGTGTCAGATTCGCGCCCAGTCAAACAGAATTAGTCTGCGCATCTGAAATAGGAACTGTCACTATTTGGAACGTAATTAATCAAGTCGAGTTAAAGCAATACCATGGACATCAAGTATAAAACTACAACCAAAAATTATTTAATTTAATTTAAATTTTTTGTTTATTTTAAAGGCAAAAGTTACGTGCGTCGATTGGTCACCGATAAATTACGATTTAATAGGCAGCGGAGATGAAAAAGGAACAATTTGTTTGTATTCAAATGGGAATATTAAAAAATATCAAATCCCAGTACACAAATCAGGCCAGATTTCAGTTATTTCTTTCTCGCCGTACGATCAGAATGTTTTAGCAGTTGGGTATGTTGATAATTTAATGTTTTAAAATTTTATTAAAATATTTTTAAATTTAGATTTCGAGACGGTTTAATATTAATTTTACAAATTTCCGATTTACCCGCTCACGTGCATCTCTTACGACGACACGAAGATGAAATTCAGAGTTTATCTTGGTTTATATCATCGAATGAAACCTTTCTAGCTTCGGGAGGGAAAGATGCAACTGTCAGACGATGGGATGTCGATGAAGGAAAACTTATATCGACGCATAAAATACCGCAATATTCATCGGGATATCGTTCGCGACATCAGGACGATCATGTTAAAAGTCGTTTGTGGGTCACACTGTATTGGTGCAATGAATTAGAAACTTTATTTTGCTCCGGTTACCAGTAAGATGAATTTTATCTGTTATTTTTATTTGATGTAATTTAATATTTAATTTTTAATTAGTGGGGAATTATTAGCTTTAAATTTAACGAAAGAAACAGCCAAACAGCAATGGGAAGTTGTGTGCAATAAAGAATGTTCGACTCATAACAGAAGTATTTTTAATATTTCTGGATATGGGACTATGGCGTGTACAATTTCAATGGATAGACAAGTATTTATTTAATTTATTGTTTTAATTGTTTTTTGAAATTGATTTTAATTTATTAGATAATAGTTTGGGATTTATCGGCTAAGAAAAGTGTTCATTCGGTCGCGACTTTGGGTGGATTTGTATACGGATTACATTTTTCACCCGTAGACATAGGAAGATTAGCAGTTGCAGTTGGTGATAATATAATACGTGTTTGGAATACGCAATTATCTGCGGGTTCTTACAACGTTTCGTGTTTCTGGCAGGGATTAAGAAGTAAAGTTACAACTGTGAGTCAAATTAGTTGAAATAGGAGTTAAATAAATATTTAAATATTATTTTTATTTAATTTTAAGGTTGCTTGGCATCCGAAATTAGAAGGGCGACTCGCTTTTGGTACTGACGAAGGACGAGTTGGGATTTATAATGTTTTGAGTAACAAGTAACGAGTTTGTTTTTAAGATTTATTTGTTTATTACATTCATATTTTTATTTAGACCTCCATTTATTGCTAATAGTAATCACAAAGGAACTGTTTATACTGTTGTTTGGGGTGTGCAATGCACCGATAATTCGACTGGTCAGTATTTTTTTTAATAATTTAAAAATTATTATTTGAATTTTTTTTAGAAAGTGAAAATAAATCGTCGAAATTGACAATATATTCTTGTGGAAATGGATTGATATTGACTCATCCTAGCGATTTGAAAGACGAAAAAGCTAGTTATGATTTTAATACGATTATAGAAAGACATAATCCGCATTTGGTATGTTAAAGTTAATTGATTTGTTTAATTTATTTTAGAATTTTTTATTTTAAATTTTAGAAAAAATTTCCTTCTCGTTCAGAAATTTGTTGGAATGACAATTTATCATTAGTTGCAATAGGAAATGACGACGGGTAAATTTTTTTAAAATTACGTTATTTTAAATTTTTAATTAGTTTTTATTATTTTTAACAAAAGATCAATTGAAATATACAAAATGCCTTCAGTTAAACGAGTTGTGGTTATCGTTGAAATTCGAAAACTAATTCAATGTTTACGATGGCATCCAACAAGCACTGCCGAAGCGATCGATTCACCATATAAATTTTGGTTAGCAGCTTCATCCAACGACTCTTCAATATCAATTTACGATTTAGACCCTTATTTAAGTAAGTAATTACAAATTCTCAATATTTAAAATTAAATTTACATTTTTTTAAAAGCTGCTCAAAGCACTTCGGAAGATGAAGAAATTGTGACCAAATGCACCAGGAAATTAGAAGGACACAAATTACGCGTTGTGTCATTAAATTGGAGTCCACACATGTGTGGGCATTTAGCATCGGTTTCTTACGACGGTACGGCGCAAGTGTGGAATGTAATTACCAGCAAAGGAATTGCAAATTTTCGTGGTCACAATGGCCGTGTATTTGCTGTCGAATGGAATCCTCTCGATCCTGATGTTATTTACACTGGTGGAGAAGACAGTACGGCCCAAAGATGGATAATCAGCGAACAGGAACACAAAATGCCTCCAGAAGGTAAATATAATTTTTTTTTTAAATAATTTAAACGATTACTATTTTTATTTCAGCAAACATCGGTAATAAATCGAAGAAAAGCAAGAAAAAGAAACAAACGGACGAACCGAAGCCAGCAGAAGTAACACCAAACGAAAATGCTTTGGCTGAAATTCAAATGCTTTTGCAACTTAAACGAGAGGAACTGCTAATGCAGGAGAAAATGGCAAAGTGTAAAGAAAATGGTACGGATAAGTTAAACGAATCGGTCGAATCGGTCGTGGAAACTAATAAACAGGAAGAAAAAGATGATGATAATTTCGGTAGTCATACATCACTTAACGTTATATCCGAAAATGCAACATCATCATCATCATCATTTAAAGGTTAATTTTATAATAATTTAAAAACCAAAAAAGGTTTAGTTAACCTAATATTAATAATAATTAATAATTTATAATTTATTATTAATTTTAATTACATTTTTACTTAGAATTTGCAAATCGCAAGAAAAAGAAACGTCCATTCAAATCATTATTCCCAGTCTCGGCACAACTCGACAATCGCGGTCGAATGTCATCACTGAACGATATTTTACTGCTCGCGGATAAAAAATGTCAAGAACCGCTATCGACACCTGAAATTCGAGATATTCGTTTAGGCACTGGCGATACATCGCATTTAGGCTGGTTCTCGGAGCGAGTGGATACTTTTCGTTTGTTAAAGACAGAAGCCAATTATCATAAAGAACACGACAACCTCGAATACGCTTTACAATTGGAGATTTGGAAAGGAAATATTGGAAATGCCATCGAATTAGCCATTGCACATAATCAATTAAGCGATTGGCTCGTATCGTTAGCTCCTCTTGGGTCTACAAATCTTTGGAAAAAAGCTTGTTACGCATACGCCGATCAGTTAATTAAAGAAGGACAAACCTACCGAGCTGTACTGTATTTATTAGCAGTTTGCGAAGTGGAAGGAGCCGTAGACTTACTGCGAAAGAAGAAAATGTACCGCGAAGCCTTGTGTTTAGCTAAAGTCCGACTATCGCCGGATGATCCAGTAATTAATGAATTGTTAAGCGAATGGGAGAGCCAGTCGGCTAAAGAAGGAAATTACGAATTAGCGGCTAAATGTTGCATGGCTAAAGGCGATTTAGGCGGTGCCAGTAAAACTTTATCGTTGAGATGCGACCCGAACTCGTTGAAAGTTGCGGCACATTTGGCCAGGTCGAGTGGCGATCAAATCGATGCACTGCGATTTGCGGAGCAGAGCGTAACTGATTTTTTACTTAGAAATAATTGGTTATCTGTGTCTGAAATCGTCAATTCTTATCCAGCATTACAGGTTTTTTTATGTCTAAAATTATCTTATGGTTAAATTTTAATTTGTGATTTTTTTAGGTATTTAATTACGTAGCTGAAGTTCATCAATGTCTTCATATTATTTTAAAAAATACGACCGGCGACGAGACGATGTGGGAATTAAGACACGATAAAAATTTCGCTAATCTTTCGATTTGGAGACCGTGTTTACTCGATGGTAAACCATTTGTACATTACATCATCTCAACATGGATGTCCAGACAGGATTCGGTATTGAAGCAAATCGAACAAATAATGATTATGAGAGCGTTTCTACAGAAAGGAATTAACGTGAATGGTACAACACTAGCACACAATCAAGTAAGTAATTCACTAAAATTATTTTATAAAAATTTATTTTAAAAATTTTTATTTAATAGTTGCTACTGCAAATCAGTCTGTTATTAACTTGCGCATTATTATCGTACGTTGAAAAAAGT
>JAQFZU010000450.1:0-26364 GCA_034696185.1 Henia vesuviana | reverse complement strand
CACTCGAGACGCTTAACTCACGCATCCCATCTCGATCGTTGTTAGTCTTTCTCGTGCAGTGCCGTCTCATTTCTCTCTCTGCTTGGTAATGGTTTGAGTATCACGACTGGGACAAAATGATGGTGACGCTTATCAATAAGAATTTAGCGAAAGAGAAATAGTGAAATAATTATTAATCCTTTTTCATTAATGTCAATTAAATAAGCATTTAAAAGTATAGACATTAAGATGAGATAAATTCAATCTGCAATTGGGAGTTTGGTAATAATAAATGTAAATATATTTTATTTTTTTTTAAAAAAATCTAAATTTATTAATATTTAATTGTTTCTGGAATTCAAGATTAAAATTTGGCTTATAAATGCATTCACCTAAATTTTAAAAACCATTCAATTTCCTCCGCATAATCCCACGATTTTCCACATCCATTCCAGTAAAAAGCAGTCATTAGTTTCATGAAACTGATTGGATCAGACTTAAGACGTCCAAAAAAAGAAATCATTAAACTCCCTAAGATGACATCACTTTCTTTACACCCCAACTAAAATATAAAAAAAATATAAAGTCACAAACACCAAAAAAAAAAAAAGAAAAGAATCACACATAAGCCAAGGTAAGATGCAAAAGCAAAAGCCACAAGCTTGACAAGGATCAAAGCGAAATGCTAAAAAATGTTTATTTGTGCCTAATCTTGGCAAGGAAGGGCGGTGTAAAATCCCATCTGGCTCACGTTGGTTGCGCGTCTCTCCCAAATTGGCTGTTAGCTTTGCAGTATACAAGAGCAAGAAAAAGAAGAGACCCCTATTAAACACGGGAGAACAAAACCGCCACACACTGGCTGCCAGCCAACCCAACCCAGCCAACCCGAGCCCGAACTCGCTCCTACCCCAACCATACCCTTGTTATCGCCGGATTTTTTTCTCTAAAACTCCAATCCATTGATTAAAACTTTGTTGATTTCTCACTCCGACAATCTCGAGACTCGGTTCAAAGCGTCGTAATGAGTGTCCACCGACCGTCACTCGGAATTTCTCTTCTCCCTCCCCCTTTACCCACCCCCACGCCACTCGGGATTTACAATTTTTCGACAATTTTGGCCAATTAGAGGTTTGAGTCCTTCGGTTTGGAAAAAAAATAAAGAGAAATTCTTGAAAGCTTAAAAATTTTTTTAAAGTTTAAAAATCTTTTAACTCATTAGTCCCAAAAATACAGAAAGTAAAAGAGAGAGAGAGAGAATGAATGGGGAACAAACGGAGCGTGCAAGGTCAGCGCTCCGAATGGCGATCCTATCGAGAACACAACACCTGTGGTCAATCGACTAGCCACAGAGTCCAGATTTACTACATCTAATTCGATCTTAAATTTTGTCTGCTTTACTTGTTCGGAAAATCTTAAAATAATGGGAGTCTGCGATTGATTAGGGCTAATTCGGTCTGTCGAGTTTTTTGTTTGTTATTAGTCGGTAAAAGGTAAACAAAGAGTGGAGCGAGCGAGTTCTAAACGCATCATCTCGATAGTTGCCCGTCTCCAGAGCAATCAATAGACACTCGGGGTTGTGAAGCGATGGGTAGGAACTGCCCTCTGCATCCTTGGCCTTGATAGATTCTAACCTTGTGGTCGGTGAACTGTTTAGGGAAATGTAAGTGAGACAAAGGCAAAGAAGGCGGGTCAGGAAGTGTATCCTAGTGATTAACAAAGTGGAAAAAATTGCCAAAAAATTAAAAAACAATAATTTCAATTTTTAAATTTTTTTTACACATTTTAAAAATTAATTTTGGGTATCAAACGGTAGATTAAATTATGGATATTGGCATATTGCAAAATGTCTTAGTACGACAAATGTCTGTTTGGTGTATGTCAGTTGCTCGCCTTATATTCTTTCTCTTTTATGCGTATGTGCGTCGTCTGTAGTGAAGCGCAGCTCTTGTTAAATTTAATCGGCTGAAATCTGCTTAAACCGTGATCCGTTTCGATAGGATTAAAATTTTCCCCCGTCTATCATCTTTCGGCTTCGGATCCCTGACAAAGGAAAAAAGGGCGTCTCCATCACAGTCGGATTGAAGATCACCACAAGCATAAGGGCTAATTTCAAGGAAGGATATTTTAAAAAAAAATAGATAAATTAAAATGGGGTTCGAGTTTAAACCCAAAGATTAAGCTTATAATAGTTTTATAAAGTTAATAAATAAATTTCAAAAAAAAAACTTTTAAAAAGTAATCAATGAATGTTTTGAAAACAAATAAGAAAAATATTATTTTTCAGTGTTTTGAATATGTATTATTTTCTAGGTAAATGCGTACACTGTGTAAATTTGAAAGCGATAAGGCAGAATGAATAAAAAAAATATTTAAATAACAAATTTTTGCCCCCTTTGCTATACAAGAATAAAAGTCTAAGCTGGTTTTCCTGCCTCAAGCGGCGCAATGAAAATAGATCAACGAGTAAAATATTAATTTAACCAACAATAAGCTTTTGATAAGATATTTAAAAAAAAAAACTTAAAAGAATAACTTAATTATAATTTATTATTATAAAAATTAAAGACCACACCTCGATAAAATAAACTCGTTTTACATCTATTCACAACTACTAATTTTCAATGACAATTTTCAGCGTAATAATTACAATTAATTGTAATTTTTAAATTATTAAAAAAATGCAAAAATCGTATTTAACTGTAAAATTTAAACCCCCAAATTTATTATTTTCCCCTGAAATAATTTTTGTTTAAATTAAAAAATAATTTTAAATGAAATTAAAAAGTCCATGAGAAAATTGTCAATTAATTAAAAAAAAACAAAAATTTCTACGAATCTCCATCCTTTTACAGTTATACTCGCCAATTTCTGGTATTAAAAAAAAGCCACAATAAATTCAATTTAACCGCATTAATTCAATTAAATTCATATCAATTCCCAGCTCCAGTCGCATCCCACTTCTTGAGGGACCCTTTGAGTTATAAAATGATGGATCATAAATCAAAAAAAAGTGCGAACAAAATGAAAATTTATTGTCTCTTACTAACACGATTCTCACTCAACTATTCCGAAATTTCTTTTATACTTCAATTTGCACAACATTTAAACACCTCAGCCCCTCACTTAAAAATAAAAAATTAAAAAAGAAACGAAGGGAAAAAAATTTTTCCTTCGGGATTCAACCGCTCCATTTCTTCATCTCATCCCCCTTTTTTATTAACTTACCACCTTTTTTCATCTCTACATATTTAAAAAAAAGGAATCAAAAAGTAGTGAATGTGTGCACGAGTCCGAAGCGCCATAGCGCATTGTCTCTTGTCTCAGTACTTTTTGATCTGTGCAAACAAATAATGAAGAGGCTTACGCAAGGCAGACGCGGGAATTGAAAATTTATTCGTCATGAAATCAATCGACTGCCGCCACCTCACTCATCCGATGGGATGAAAAAAAGGAAGGGGAAAAAGGAATATGCCTACTGATGCCAAAATCAAAAATCCTCATCTTTTGCTTCACTAAATTTTATTTCAAATCCTATACGATTTCACACATGCGCATGAAAAATACATTCTTCTTTTTTTTTTTTTATTATATTTTCTATTTATTTTCTTTTCTTTACTTTTGTTGGGTGGTTGAGAGAAAGGATTTGAGATTAACTTTTCCCATTTTAAATAAACAAAATATAAAGTCGGAGTTGTTGATTGCTTTTTTTATTTAATAGGAACGCTACAACGGAAATAATGCGGTTCCCTCAGGGGTCAAATAAAATAGTTGGGGATTTAAAAATGCAAATTGCACTACGAGTTTGGTTTAGTCGTCGTTTCGATCGGTTTTGAGCTCTTTATCCTCGTCTTCAAAGAGAAGCCCCCATTTTGCTATAATCAAGGGGTATTCATTCACCCTCCGTTTGCCAAATGACGTCACCAATTCATTGGTTTTAAGCAAACTAATAAAAGGAAATTAAGTTATTCAAGTTGGTAAAATAAACAGAACTCTCGATCCAATAAAAAATAAGATTAAATTATTAAGAAAATTGAAAAAAAAAAATCATTTCGAACTCGCACAGAAAGAATCGCATGAAATTAAGAACGTAGAAACGTAAAGTGCACCTTTAAATTCGATAAAAATCAGGTGGAATTAAATTAAATCCACGCTTAAACTTTACTTCAGCCACTAAACCAAGCGATGCAGCGCCTTAATTATACACAACATTAAACTCCGAAACACTCCAAACAATCAAATTAATCCCATACAATGTCAACTCACCCAAAATAATTTAAAAAAAAATTAAAAAATTATTTTATAAAAATTTAAAATGTCAAAATAGCAACAATCGCAAAGTCTGAGCAAAAGGGTTACGGCAAAAGACTCTCACAATAGTCTAAAAAAGAGCAACGAAGAAAACGTGGGATTGCGACGATACGAAACGAGCGGCGCAGTGCAGTGTAGAGAAGAAGAAGGAAAAGGGGCGCTTCGTGTCTCGCCTTAATTCCCTTATTGATTTTCACCAAATCTCTTTAAATTGAAAACAACGATGCGGGGATTGGAGAGCACCCGTTTAATCCGACCCCGCGCCATTTTCATGAGGAAGCAATCTAGCCGGCATTAGAAGCCGCTCAGAAATCCTCGGTCCTACTGGCGTCGACCCCCGCCCACTCCTTGTTTACGCGACCCCCGCCTCGATCTCGTCCTGCCGACTGACACGCCCGTTGATTCCCGCCGTGGCCACCAGAGTTTAAGGCAAAAGAGTAAAAGGGATGAGGCGCCCGGCGGACGCCGCCCGTCAACCGTGAAGACCAGGGTGCAGCGTGACAGGATTCGGACCGACAAAATCTGTGTTTATCTTCAAATTGAGTAATAACATTTGTCACGTGATGTGATTCGTGTCAACATGCTTTGTTTGTTTTGTTTTTTTCAAAATGGCAATTGAAAATTGTTTGTAAAATTAAAAAGGCTTTTTAATTGTTTGGGATGACTTTATAATTCGGAAAGAATAAATGATGAAATTGTACAAGGCAGCAAACAAAATCAAAGCATGCAAATTTGCCCCGTTGATAAATCCCGACTAAGTCGTCGTTAATCTCCGACCGAATCCCGTTTAATGAGCAACGCTACATTTGATTCGCAACTCCGTTCGCCATTTATACCGTTTGCCAATGCCTGTCACATACTTTAATCCCATCTCTCGAGACTAACTCGAAGCAGTTGATGCTTGAGAAAATTGTCAATCTCAAATTAATCAATTTTTAATTCATTAAAAAAAAAAATTAAAAATTTAATCGATATTTTCATATTGGAAAACAAAACTGATTTTTTTTTTATTTTTTATTTTTTAAAGAAAAACCGGAATGAGATATTGAAGTGTTTTACTAATGAGACTCGTTGCATTTGCGTGCCTCTCTACAACATGCAAAAGATGACGAGTTAAGCTGAGCCCGTCCCCAGCGCAGCTTCGGCATACATTTGTTTTAATTATTCCATATTTAGGGCGATTATGCGTGGTAAATGGAAAGCAATTACACCCTAATATGATCGCTAATCAGGTTATTTTTCTGCTGCCTACTAATGGATCCATTAGAGGCCCACCCACATCACACGAGCCCCATCGAAATGCGATACTCACACAAATATCAACGTAACCTAAGACCAATTAAAAATTTAAAACATTTTTCATCATCCGCCCGACCAAATTTAATTTATTCCGAGTCAATTTTCCAAATTAGTCCGTTTTACTCGCGACAAAACACTCCATCATAAAACTTTCCTCGACTCAAAACGACTCAGTGAGAATTTTATTTACATTTCTCGAAAGCAACAACCGATTTAGCTTTTCCCATGAAAGCAAAATTGAGTTGTGCTAAGGGAGTTTGGAGGTGGCGCTAACTTTGACCTCGTTCGACCTTGAAGAGACTTGATCCCGCAGGAGTCAAGCAGAGTATGTTGGGTGCGGCCAGTGAGAAAAGATCTCTCGAAGAAAGAGAGAGAAAAGGGATCAAGAACAAGAGCGATGAGCGGTAAAGCCCGCACTAATTCCTCAGCTTAAGCGGTCGCTTGTTTCGTTCTGAGCTCCCGCCGGCTGCTGGTGGTGATGGTGGACGAACGGCCATCGATCACTACACTGTCACCGCTCGCCGCGAAGCTCAACCCACTGATTAAACGTCGAAGGGGAGCTCCTAACACACCCCTGTAACCCTCGAGTAATTTTTCTCTTAAAAATTACAATTATTAACACTCGAATGAAAAATAAGTAAAATTAAAATTGAAAAATATTATTGCTTTTAGATGAAATGCGTGGATTAGTCGTTTGAAATGGATTTAAAGAGAGGGTTTTATGGGGGCAGGTCAGAGTTGCTGCGAATAAGGTTGACGGCGTTCTTAATCTGCTTTCCAACTGGGCTTTAGGGAGACCTGGACTTTAGCTCATTATGGGCTGATGACAGCTTTTCATGTAACATAATGCCCTCGCTCCCCTTCGCGTCTTTAATCCTATCACTATTAAGTCGGCTTTATCCCTTCGCGACCTCCTCCCCTACGCCATGCTGATTCCTCAATCTCGCACCACCTTCTACCGGCTCAAGTAACCTCACCCCTGCTCCACCTCTCGTCCTTCTTTGCAAACCCCCTCTCTCTTTTCATCAACGCTGACCAACACAACCCATGACCACTCAGTCGAAGGATTGGCGCGTCCATCAAAACCCGTACGAACCCATCGACAACTTTTCATCCGAATAAAGCAAATCCCCGTAAACAAGTCCCCAATCATTCGTTTATCCCCATCCCCCTTCGAAATTCTCGCCATCACTCAAAACCTCTTAAAACGCGCAATAAAAATTTCATAAGAACAATAATCGCAAATTGCGACGAGTTACAATAAGCATCCTTCACGGAGCAGTTGCAGTTGATCCAGGCCTCAATATCAACAAGAAAAGAGGCCCCGATGCATCATCTTACGTCGCGATGATGTTGACTCAAGTCCTAAGAACGCTCAAACTCGACCTAAGTCCTCGGATCACGAAGCGAGTGGACTCGTCCATCAAAAGGAACCTCGTTAACCCTTCCACCGTTCGGTCGCTTCACCTGATCGCTAATGCCCTCGTTCCTATACACCGAACTCAAGACGATGGAGACCTCTTAGCAAAGCCGTGGTGAGTGTTTCGCCAAATCCGACGAGAAACACATTCTAACTTACACCGACACTCCTCCCCCACCATCCCGCACTCACCTCTCGCGCCCACACGCCACTCTGCGCGAGATGTATTTCCAGAGATAGGGTCCGCTTGTTTGCATTTGATTAAATTTTACTGAATTGTATTTCAGTTTCGGCGATGCCAGGGATTTGTTTGGCATTGTGCCCATCTTCATCTAAGAAGTGCGCCCTAGTATAAGCCTTCTATCAGTGTTCGACCTTGCATCCATACACGGCAGCGCCACTCCACACACTCCTCTTCTTAGACACATAGACGTATACAAAGCTGCGCCTCAAACTTTTCGCTCCACTTGACGAACTCATTTCCCATGGACTGCGAACGGGACAAACTTTTTCATAATTCACTGCTCTTATATTTATTTTCATATACACGAACGAAGAGAAAAAGAGCCGCGGTATACAATACCGGCTTGCTTTATACAAATCGACAGGGTTCTATAACTTTTCATCTTCCGTTTTTTTTAGGACTCCTGTCCCGTATCAATAGAAAGAGAGGAAAGATGATGAGAGTGAAAGAGAAAAGGGGGAAAAGAAAGAAAATTCCTCATCCCATAATCTCAGCAAAATAAATGACAGCGAGCAGAGACGCAGCGTCCCATCACAACACAGTATCGAGTCCTAAGACTAGAAAAAAATTTTCATATTTTTCTTTTCATCTCAAATTTTTATTTCAAATGAATATCTGTATATTTATGTTACTTGGGAATTTAATGTTAAAGTTTATTGACGTGTAATCAGTTGAAATTAAATTAATCATTAATAATTATTTCAATACAAATGTTTAATCCCGAAGTTAATCAGATTAAAAAGGACGGTGAGTGACTGATTTATTCTTTCAATACGTGTGCAATCAACCAACGAGACTTTGTTTGATGACTTTTCCAAAACATTTTGTGGTTTCCAAAATTAGTTAATATTTTATTGGAAAAATACAAACAGTTAAAGATCGATAATCCCCGAACGACTTTATTCCCGATCATCGCAATTTGAGGTCAAATTAAAATTTGCACCCAAGTTGTAATTCAGTTGCAACTTTTACCCTTCTTTATCTTTTGTTGCGCTTATCCTATGGTCTTTAATACCGAAATAAAGTGGATTCGTAACTCCCTTTGATCCTGTGAGAAGCGCGCAATGGGATGAGCATGAAAACCGCTCCAGATTTTAGTATGCCGAGCGACGTGCAGCTGTGCACTATGAAGAGCCAAAGCGAGCAGATTAGGCAAGAGGTAATCCACTCACGACCTCGACCGAGCCAATCACCATACAAAAGCCGTGCGACTGCTTCGCGATCAATTTTCGCTCATTTCATCCATTGCCCGAAACCGCACCAAATTCATTCCCGTTCATTCGTTCTAGACACGGAGAAATATAAAAAAAACCATTTGCGTGTTTTACCAACAACTGCCAAACAATCAAAAATAAAACATGCGACGAATATAAATCCACGTGTCCATTCATTGGCATGCAGGCGCAGTGGATTACAGGCGCCGGCTCAATGCGGGTTAGTTAAGCGGCTTGAGTCAGGCGAAGGGTCTCTTCAACTTTCATCTCAAATCCTCTACACAACAACGAGAGAATAAGAGTGGGTGGAGATTACCATTTTCCCCTTTTATTCCCACACTCCTTAAATACTCGCATTAAGCCGACCCTTTTTAAAAGAATCGATCAAAAATAATTTTTATTGATATCGCAAATCATTGAATGGGTAAAAACATTTGCTCGCGCATGCGCAGTTTCTATGTTTTAAGTCACCATTACTCGATCTAATATATTCAGAACCCATAATAAATGATTTACGAATTTAAAACTATTTCAAATTATGTTTTTCCTTTTTATTTAATACCAAACCCGAGTACAATAGAATTTTGTAAAAAAAATAAAATAAAAATAAAACTTTTCAATTTATTATTTTAATAAATTTATGTGGAATAAAAAAAATAATATCCATTCCAAACTGCCATAGCAACGGTAGAGATTGGGGGGATTATCCTATGACTCAGCAACTTCTTCGCCAACCCCGGGCAACTTAATCTGTTGGTGGATTACAAATAATCCCTCGCTCAGTTCCCTTTTGCCTGAGCTTGGGTTGAACGAAATCCCCTTTTGCACTAATCCCCTTCTTCGCACACAAAACAGAAGAAGGGTGAAGGATAAAGTGGGAGGGAAGAATGACTGATGAAAAATGCAGGGGCTAACGGATCAACGAAATATAAAAAATATATATAGAAGAGATGGTGAGATTGGAGGTGAGTTGAGATGAAAAAAGGGATCAGAAGAAGGTTGAGTGGAAAATGCGGACCCTCAAAGTTTGTTGAAAAATAATAAACGAGTGCAATAAAATAAAAAGAAAAGTTTTATTTTCATTACATCTCAGTGAAACACAGTACAAAGAAACTTCAATTGATGGTTTTGTCGAATCCAATTTGGAGAAACATTTGATGCGGCATTTATCAGAGGATGCGAGAAAATTCACTCTTCAAATTGTCATAGTAAAAGGCAATTAAGAAAAGAGCGCCAGTAAATGAAGCGCACAAAGGTATAAAAAGTAAAAAAAAAAAGAAAACAATAATTCAAAAACAGTACACAATTTAAATCGTTTATGTGAAAAGCAAAGAAAAGTAAAAATATTTAAAAATAAAAAATAAACAAAAGACACATTTATGCAAATCACTTTCCCATTCAATTACAGTGAGTTTTATATTAGAGAAGTTGAATCAACAATCTACACAAGCATTCACCCGCCTTTTTATTAAAGAATAAAAAACGTAAATGAGGAAAAGAGAAAATATGAAAAATGAGTTATTTGCATATTACACGTCTCGTGTCTCCACTTAAAAATATCTTTCAATTTCTTAATTAACTTTCATTAGAGGTGAATTGTCGCTGCTCTATTTTAAAAAAAAACTCTAAAACCTCCCTTTCCCCATAATTACCCCTAAACGATGACACACACAAAACAACAACAACAAAAAGAGAAACCCATTAAAACCCTCCCTCTTTCCATTCTCCATCATTTGCCTAACAACCTGCATTCGCATTTTTTCGGTGCAATCCCATCAAGTAAAATATTTACCCTCGATTCTAGCATTCACTGCATCGTTTATCAAGGTCATTGCTCTTCAATCACTTTCCCCGTAAGAATTCGATCGATTCTGGTCGACTGGAAAACGTGACCATAGACTTGAGGGAGACACAAGCTCGGTCTTGTGCCCCCATAAGGCTTCCGTTGGCTCTTGCGCCAATTCTCATCACGGCTGTTTGGATGGGATCATTTTCATGTCATTGTATCGTAAGCCCCGTGCTGCCAACTTCAACCCCATGCGAGGGCACTGCGAGGTCGATCGGAGAATGTGAGGGAAAGTAGGGGATGGGGGAAACAAAGTCTCGATGCTCCAATCTCCAGCTTGGCGAAACAATTGGCCTCGGCGGAGCGCGAATTTAGCCGCGTCCAGAGCGGTCATACGACGCCAGCAACTTGTCCCGATGGCAAAGCCCCCTAAATGCCGGGGCAAATTCTGGGTAAAACTTCGTTTCAGTGTCTGAAATAGGCTGGATTTGGACGGATCACGGGTCCTCGCAGGACCAAATCCACGCATTTCCAATGTAGCGTAAACTCCAATAACGCAAGATGGAAAAGAAGACGACGTCGTGTCTTTCTATCCTCGCTCAGCTATGGCCATCAGTGGAAAAGAAGGGAATGGGATGACTGGACTCGAGTCATCTAGAAAACCAAATCCAAAAATTTCGTTTCCCATTTTCTCGCATCACCAACTTTTAGCCCCCTTTTTTTTTCTTTCATCTTGTTTAGTCCCTCTGATACAAGAATCCCTTTAGATTTCTTACTTCGGTCACGTAACTCTACGATATGCTGTGGGGTTTTCGGTTATCTCCGCGCTTCGATCTAAACCAATTTGTACTCGAATGTTTCGTAGGTTTCGAGATTCGGTTTTCGGAAAGGGATGAATGAGATACGGAGTTTAGACTCGGATTTCGATTTATCAAAATTCGATAAGAGTTGATTTAGTGAGTGTTCGCAGGTTAGTTTTATCGATTAATTTTCGACTTAATTAATGCGAATAATCAATAAAATAGTATCACGAAAAATTAAATTTTAATTTTTCATCAACTTTTCAGCTTTAGCATCACACCCGAACTGGTTTGTTAATCCTTTTATTAAAACAAGGGATTTTGATCAAGAGCCGAATCCGCTCATGAAGAAAACCCCGACGCGTTGTTCAAACTTTCTCTATTAATTACTGTATCTTCATTTTGGGCGGTGTTGTAAAGAAGAAGAGATTAGTCCCCTCCAGAGACAAAAATCCGTGATGAACTCCCCACTCGGTATCATCCTCCTTTTCTTCTGCAATGTTCAAAAGTGATTAAGCACCACCGCGCCACACACCAAAACACAGCGCGCGACTCGGCTGCGCGCGGTTACAAGACAAATCTCCACTCATTATACCTTTATTTTCCGTGGGCTTAGGAGGTCAAGAGGATTATGTTTGGAACGCTGCAGGTATTCTACTTTATGGTCGAAGCAGCAGTGCCAGCCAGCCCCGATGTAGACGCTCGCCGAGCCCACCAGACTCGGCAAGCGTCCACAAGGCATAAAATTTCCATGATTTACGAAGGCGCTTATGGAAAGATAATTCCGCTTCCCAATTCAATTTTCAGCCGTTTAAGTCTCGTCGAGCTAATGGGGTTACAACTGCAACACAAATCTCCCGATTAACCCTCTTGCTCTGTGACACCCAAAGACCTCGTTGCACTCGCTTTGGGATTACGCCATGTTACCTATCCGCGCATGAAATTCTCTTAATTAAAGCCACGATTAAAATCCCTGATCCCCAATGATAATGTCCGAAAACATAATTCGTGCGATTCAATTTGTTGGCTCACTCTATCCTACGCATAAACCAAAATCCTATTTTTTTTAATTATTAAAAAAAAAATAATTTTAATTTTTATTTTTCGTTGCAGTTACGAGGTATATAAGCATTGCAATGGCAACTGGAAATCTCATACTACTTAATCCTCTTTTCTCTAATTAATAAGGCATTAGAGTCATGGGCATACGACGACGAATGGGGCGAATGCAAAACGAATAACCACGCAAACAAATTTAAACATGTGTTGATGTTCGTTTCCATATAAATATTAACGAGAAAAAGAATGTCGGTTAAAGCAAAACTTATACGAAAAGTTTACGTCTTTTAAAACATTTGCAAGCAACAGGTTACGACTGTCGACTCCTCATTAAGCTTGTTTATACAAATTAATATTTCTCCCACGGTTGATGAACACGTTGATTGCCAAAATTTGAAATTATTTACCGTAAAATTTGAGGATTAAGTAATTAAAACATGAGTGGGAAAACAAAAACGAATAGAGATCAAGGAACTGTTTACATAAAAAATAGTGTTTTGATTTGACAATCGAGAAACCAATAGCAGATTCTCAATCCAATCGATTAAATCGGAGATCTAATCATCGGTCAAATGAAATACAATTGTCTTTTCAACACGTAACTGGACAAAATTATCCGACAAGTTGATAATCGCTTGTGAATACAAATCGTTTAGGTGCACATTGCTGCAGACTACTGGCGCCTGTTGTTTTATCATCGACTGATTTCCCTAAAGAACAATACTTGTCAACACTCATCAGATTATCGCCAACTCAATATACAAATATGTTACATAAAAAATAAATTCACGTGCGAGATTGAACTGTGGCGCTTATTAATTGGTAAATTAAATCGTGTTTTCTACTGATTGATCAATTATTATCAAATTCAAAATAATTCCTATAAAAATTCTATTCAATTTTTATTTATTTTTTTCTAATTTATTAAAATTATTATTTTCCAAAACAATAAACAAAACCCTTTATTTGCATCGTGACAATAGTTTAAGTGCGATTAAAATTCAAACCAATTTAATTGGCAATTGACAACAATTGTTGTTATTCCACAACAATATTTTTTTTTTAAATTAAATTTTTCAACTAAAAATATTAGAAATTCAATTTAATCCTTTTATTCCAATTCATCATGATATTTTTTAAAATATTTTTAAACAAAAATATATTTTACTCCAAAAAAAAAAAAAACTTTTCCATTGTTTTACTTATTATTTAATCAAATTCATAAGCGTTCATTAACATAGTTTTGGGTAGCATCTTTTTTAATGAGTTTATATGAAATAAAAAAGCCTATCTTAAAACTCATGTCGCTGCCATTTTTATGATGAAATGAGGAGTTTATTAAAAAAAATTAGGGCTCCCTCCGGCCTCTTGGCTCCTATCGTTTTAATCGAATTGATTTCCTACGAAATGAGCTGCATAACTCTCAAATAGCAACGGATATCGTCGCCCACCGATGCGATTTAAAAACAGTTTAAAAAACTCTTGGCAATTTAAAAAAAAATTACATAAAATTTAATCTAAGACTGATTACAGATGCTTCGATGCGAAATTTTGGTAATGAGAAAGTTATGGCGGGTGGGTGATGGGGGGAGGTGTCAATAGCTCACATTAAGTTGGTCGAAATGTGAAAAATTAAATTATCCCAATGTTTCCTGTGCCATGAAATCTGTAAGCCCGAAGCGCCTCGTCAAGATTATTAAAGAAGTGAGGAATAAAAAAAAAGGGAAAAAAATCCTGATAAAACTGAACGATCAGAAGAGTGGCTCTGCTTAATGCCTCTTCGATGTTTGTTGAGGATCATTTGACTGCGAGGCAATTTGACGGTGGTGGTAGAAAAAGTTGTTTTTGAAAACTCATCTCGACCCGACTGCATTTGGACGCCTTCATTAATGGAGATAATTAATTCTGGGCCTTGATTATCTCGAGATAGCGCACCATCCCCGACCAAAAGAGATAAAAAGTTATCAGCTCTCGATAAAATGTCATTAGAAAATTTTTTTTTCTCAAATAAAAAAAAATTAATTTTAAAAATTTAACTTTCAAAAACATTCGCAAAGTTTGGCCGCAACGGAGATAATTAACAACAAATAAAAAATTTTCATTTAAAAATTAATTTATTGTTTGACATAAAATAAATAAGCAATTAATTTAATGATAATTGTTTTTTTAATTTTTACTTAAAAAAATAATCTTAAAAAATATTTTGTATCAACAAAACGATAAATATTATTAAATAACTAATCAAATTAAATAAAATAAACAAAATAAAATTCTAAAAAAACTTACCTTTACAAATCCGCCCCAAACATTACATAACAACCGCTAACTGCAATTTAATAATTAAAAAATAATAATTTCTTACCTGTATTAGTTGGAATGCGTGTTTTAGCATGATGTGGATCAGGATGAGGACTCCTGAGGCTGGACCCTCGAGGGACCGATTCGAACTCGTGATCGCTGTCCTTGTCCGCCATCATATCGTGTGGGGCAGAGAGACTTTCAGCCGCTGCTGCCGCCACCGCAGACCGCGAAAAGGCAAGAGCCTTAAATGAATAAGAAAAAAAACAAGAAAAACCCCATATACAATAAATATAAAGTCAATTCATATATATATAAAGCAAACAAGAGCAGATTTATTCTTTTAAAAGAAAAGAAAAGTAATAAAAGTTAAGAGCCGGATAAACTTTGATGAGATTCGTAAAACGAGGATTTGGTATAGAAAGAAAAAGGTATTGGAAAAAATAAGTATAGAAAAAGTTGTATGATGGATATAGTAATGAAAAGAGAAATCCTGTGTCTTGTGTGCAACCACACAGAAACTGATGTTTCCCTCATTTAAGTCGGGAGTGTTGCTCAAGATGAAAGATTTAGTCTCCCTCCAGTCATCGCCCGGTGATAAATGGCAAGATTTGCTCTATACCGATGACCACTTCTATTTCTGACTCCAAATCCCAGTTAATCCAAGTTGCAAGAGCTGCAACCAAGAAAAGAATTGCAACTGCAAACTAAACTCGCGACTCGCATTGAATCGGGTGCGTAGAATTAGCACAACCGAGTCTGACTAATGAACTGACATCGAGTTAACCGAGAGATTAGTTTCATCTCAAAAATCCTCCTTTCAGTAAATATCGCACCGACGCAATAATAATTGACCCAAAACCCCTTTTGTTAACACAATTTATACTCTTGCTAAAATTTATTTATTCATTTCACTCATTGCGTATCGAATTGGTAAATTAAAAAGAAATAAAAAATTAAAAAAAGGAAAATGAAAATGTAAAGAGGCCGTTAAAGCGGTAAAAATTGCGACGAATTTAGTTTCCAACCCACAAATGAACCATTACGATCAACCGTTTTATCGACTGTAAACTCGGTGCTTTTACGGCGTGCCACCAGATGGCGTAAATTTCCCGCGCCAAATGACTAAAAAAAACGAGCAATGAAAAAAATGCCTTTTTATTTGCGGTGACCGAATTTGTTTGCCTTTCTTTTCATTGTCTTTCGATAAACTAACATTTAAAAAAAAAACTTTTTAATTTTAGCTCAATTTATCCATTGAATAAAACCAATAAACAGCTAAAATTTCAGCTTAATTAGGAATTATCTAATCTAACACGTAACCAAAAACGGGTTCGTGAAATTATATAAAAGCGATAATAGAAAAAGCTTTACAACTTCATCCTAAAACTGAGTTATCATAAACGGCTCTGTCAGTTTTCGCATCAGATAAAAGTACCCACAGTTTGGAAAAGGTCCCGCGAGAGTCGACGCATCTTTCCCTTCGAATGTTTTGAGTTTATAAAAAAAAGTTTTATGGCGGACTCGGAGGAGTCGCAAAACCTATTTCTCATTGTAATTACCCCCTCTCGTATGTTCTATACGATAAACAGAATGGGAAATGAGTTATCAGAGAACTAAATTAAAGTGTTTCTTATCGCTTCACATTCAATGTTTACCAACAGCGATTGCGTAGACTGATGTGTAGTGTATCGCATCGTCCGATCAACCAATCGGAGGACGAGTCTCAAACACATACAAAAAAGCAAAAAAAAATAAGACAAAGAAATTTTTTTTTTTTTTTTAAAACAAAAAATTCAAATTAAAAACATTAATCACAAATTCATCCAAAATTGTGTGTGTGAAAGAGCGATTTCTTTTCAAATTTATCTGATTAAAAATGGCAATAAATTTCACTCGAATTACATTTAAAATATTTTTTTTTTCAAAATTAATTAAATCATAATAAATAATAATTTATTAAGTCAAAAAAATTCATTTCTTGTTGAAAATAATTAGAAAAAAAAATTAAAATGATAGATCGCAAAAGAAGAAATTGGTAGAGCTTAATCTGCCCAGCGATATTAATTCCATGGATTAAAAACTTGGGCTTTGAAGAAGATGACAATGAAATTCCATTCGCTTTCTATTAATATTAAGCTGATCAACTTTTTTTTTTCTTTTTTCTCTCAAAAAAAAATTTTTTTTCTTTTACTTTCCCATTCAATGATTTGAAAATAGCTTATTTGGAAATATATTAAAAAGTTGAATCCCTTTTTTCTCAAAATTTAACTTAAATAAATAAAAGAAAGTGACGAAGTCGTGTATTAAACTGGCCGAGCCAATCACAAATGTGCAGGTGGGGATTAAATAGGGGAGATTCAAGTGGCTAATAAGGATTAAAAGGAATTTATTCCCATTTTATTATTATAATTATTCTTATTAATTATTACATTTACTAATTCAATTCTATACATTTTCTTTTAATTTTTTAATAATTTAATTTTAAAATATAAATTAATGTTAAAAAATTCAAATTTTCATTTCTAATATAAAATGAGTGAATTTTTCACAAAATTTACACTTCCCAAACACACGACCGAAGAAAACAACGGAACATCAAAGAAACGAGAAGCCCAACTCTTGACCTCAATTCCATTCCCAACAAACTTTCAACGCTTTCTTATACTCTACTCAACTGCGAGAATTAAATTTTCATAAACTTGCAAAATGTAAAGTTCAAAATTGGTGTTGAAAAAAAGTAAGAAAGTCGAGTTTAATGTGCAATCAAATCAGCTGTTGCATCGCGTAAAACAAACAGCGAAAGTCTACGGAAGCTCACGTTTGCACCATCGGCCAAAAGAAAAATAAAAGAGTTGTTGTAAAAGGTAAAAGGAAGCGAAGGTAAAGCAAGCAACGGCTACTGTTTACGCACGCATCGAATCGACTGTCAACACAAAGCGTACGATCGGCGATGCGAGCGTAAATGTAAGAAAGAAACGATAGTTAAAAGAAATACGAGCAGAAGGCAGCGTGGCTGACCACGAAAAGTTACCAACCTGAGCCTCGGCGGCGGCCGCTTCTGTCAAGGGCGTCTGCGTATTCGCCGCAACCCAAGCCTCGGCGAATGTCTCCATTGCCGACTGGAAGTCCATTTTGGCTCCGATTCAATATCTAACTGGCTAATTTCGCATCTAAAACCACAATAAATTCCCACTCCTTAATCAATCCATGATTGTAGTACGGATTACGACTTCCAACTGCCCTCCATGTTGAATCTAGTTCCGACTTTGAAAATAAGTTCTCGCATTGGTGTTGAAAATTTAGATTTAAGTAATTTGTCAACTGGAAATTTTAAAAGGGATTTAAACTAACTACTTTTAGTTATGTTTTCATTTATTAACTCTTCTAACTATTTTTATTTAATAGTAGAATAGTTTGAAATATTGGTACTCTTCCGCGCAAGTAGTTCCTACTCTCAAACTCATTGATTCAGTAGAAAAACCCGATAGACGTCGTCGTGGTGTGGGTTTCGAGGTTTAAAAAAACTGCCAATATGGCGACCTTGTTTGGGATATTAACCTTGCTGGCCGTTGTTCAATGTATCGCTTTTGCAACAATCTACCACAAAAATGATAAGGTAATGCCAATTAATAATTATTAAGGAGCCAAACGAATTAAGAAATTGATTAATATCGATCGCGAAAAGTCGTTTATGCTCATCACTACAAAATAATGCATTGAGCCGCTTCACGTCCAATTTGGTTTAAATTAAACAGTTAAATGGAAACAACCCACTATAATTAAGCTGATTTATTCAATCAGTAATTTGTAACGATAACAAAATACAAAAAAAACAAACCGATCGATCCTAATTGAAGGTTTGCGTATGTTTCATTGACTGACTTACGTTACCTTAATTTACTTACTTTTTTCAATCGGTAATTGTTCGCTAACGAATTACAAAAAAATAAAATAATTGCCCTAAATGTGTAAACGATCGATATTTAAATTTCCGGATTCTACTTTTGATTTTTTCTTTTAACATTATTTGTATTTTTCCAGGTGTTAGTTTACGTAAACAAAGTAGGTCCATATTTCAATCCTCACGAAACGTATCATTATTATCAATTACCAGTATGCAGACCGAATAAAGTAAGTTAGCAGGTGCAATTTTGCTTATGGGAATTGTTTTAAATTATTATTATTATTATTTGGGTAATTAACTCATTTAAGATGGATTTTTATAAATACCAGTTAAACTCAACTATTTAAAACTTAATGTGCACGGATTTCTAAGTAAACAACAAACTGTAATAAATTAAATTAGGCGCTGGGAATAGCTAAAATATGCAAGAAAAGTATGAAAAAATGGCAATTGTCTCATTATAAAGAATGGATATAATTTCTAACAATTATTTATTGTTTTATTATAAAAATTATTAAATTGTTAGCAAAAATATGAGATAAGTAAATAAATGCAATTTCTTCTACTAAAATACCCACATTCGATACGTTATCGATAAAACCCATATTTGATATTCGAACTTAGATTAGCGGACTCAGTCGATTTTTCAAACTCGTCCTAAACATCGAAACACAACTCCCAACATTTACCGCCAGCAGCCTATTGTTACACACCACGCATAAAAATCAAATAAAGCTTTCAACCTGCCACATTTCAAACACTTGGCATCGCACGTCGCACCTAAGGTCATTCGAAATATTAACATAGATAGCCCTACCTCATCGAGCGCTAACGCATATATTTAAAAGAGTAAAGTTTGATTGGGTTAAAAGTGGCGAGAATCGAGGGCGTGGTGAGGGATTGTCGCAGATTTTATTCAAGAAGTTTTTGAGGGGGTGTTTGGGTGGGCGTGGTGAAATCTGTGATGTATGGTAGAGTAGGTAGCGTATTAACCTAATTATTTATAGTCCTGATCCGATTCTTTACCCTTATCAGTGGCCCTCACAGGCTTCCGTAAATCAGGATTACGCGTTATTAATATCCAATAATCTTGGTGGAAGACTCTCTCTCGCCCCTTTCCATCTCTACGTGTGCGTGTGTGTGTGTGTGTGTGGTGTGTGCGCGCTCCGTCTCTGCACAAGTTGATTTTCAATTATTTTTTCGGCGCCGTGCCCGTCTAAGCCCGGTGATGGAGCGCCTGGAATGCACCGTAATTACGGCTGTATTTCTCTAATCCCCTCATTTTCTCCCTCTTGACGTTTCTCATATAGATTCGGCAGTAAGTAGCTTCGGGCTCGCCGGGGGCGACACAGTGCATTAAAATAGCCCATGATGCATGCACGGAGAAATGAGAAGTTATAGCAATTCCACGGCTCCGAAATTTGTGAACGTCGCAAATGGGAAATGAACTCAAGCAGAGGAGTGTAATTTGTCAAAAAAGTGCGCACTTGTCCTCGTAATTATCACCGAAAACTTTGCTCGACTTATGTATTGTATGTGGTGGGGGATCTTTTTTTTTAATATTTTAAATTCCAAGTTTTTACGTGGACCGAAGGCGGGAATTTGTGTTAAGTCTATGGGACGGAGACTAAGTCGAGCGTGACATTAGTCCCTTCTCTCGATTGCTGAGTCAGTGATGGGGGATGGTTTAAGTGACTCGACAGTCGTTTTATTGGTAATTAGTGATGGGATTCATTGAGTGAAAAAATGTGATTTTTTTTTTTTTCTTTTTTTTTAAATTTTTTTTGGGTTTCTTGCGCTCATTCGCAATTAAATTTTCATACGTCGTTTTCTTGCCACTGTGTGTGTGTTTAATGTTAAGATGATGCAGTTGGCACTCGACCGTTATTATAAATAATTAAAAAGGATTTTAGTTAACTGGATTAATTTAGTCGGAAAATGTTTTTTTTTTTTTGTTGTTTATAATCTCTCGACTCTTTTTGTGATATCGCAATGGGACTATAAATAAATAATTAGGGTATAAATTCGTTTAATTCGTAGCAAAAGCGAAAATAAAATTAATCTTTTTTTTTTTAAATTTAAATTTTTTTTTTTATAGAAATAGTGAAGTTTGTGGAACTATTTTGCAAAAGTTAAAAATGCTATTTGCGTCTCTTTAAGACTTGTGCGAATGTCTCGTATAATTTATTCCCATGCAATTTTCATCTAAGATCCCATAGGCTTATAACTAAGTATATTCCATCCGAAGCTAAGGTTGGGAGTAATTCATCAGGAGAATAATTATTTGAATAAAGAAGTGCCCGGTGTAATGGGCGTGTGTGATTGCAATCAGAAGTTTCATAGAGTCAGGATTTATTTTGTCATTACGCAACTAGTATTGATGGAGTTTTTTGCGAAAAGGGTGGGTGTGTGGGGGAGGAAAATCATCCCGAGTTGGAGAAAAGCTTATGCATATTCCTGGCAAAGGGATTGCAATGCGAGTGTCTACGTTTTTGGAGTTTCATTAGACCGATGTCGAGGAATTTTTGGACGTCGACAAATTCGAGTTTAAGTCGCAGAATCATTCGCTTGAGTGGCATCGTAATCAATGTGGCATCGGTGGTAACGAAGCCAGTAAGACAAGCGACTTGCCGAGTTTGTTCCTGCGAACTGAAAAACTTGGGTTTCGTTTTCCCAATTAGGGGCTTTTGCATTGCAATCAAAGGGAAACACGGGAGGCTCAAAGATGAGAACATCGAGTATTAGAACATGTGGAAACTTATTTCTCTATTCTACTTTTCATCATCTTTTTTTTTTTTTTCGTTAAAACTTATTCATTATTTTGAGCAATGAGGCAAACTTTTTAATATGAAAAAATTAATTTATTTTTTTCTTTTTTGGGAAAAATTTTAGATTGAGCATAGGAGCTTAACATTGGGAGAAGTTTTAGATGGAGATCGTATGGCCCATTCCATGTATGATGTACAATTTCAAGGTAAGTTTTAGGCTTTTTTTTAAGGCTGAGTTAAATTAATTCGCTTTTTATACATTTTCCCGAGGGAGATTTAATTTTCTTGGAGTTTTATTAGGAATGTTGTGTCGTTTTATTTCTTTTAATTTTTTTTGATCTTCTTACAACTATCTAATGACTCTCTTCTGGGTCTAATCGTGGGTTGGGATGAAATTATCGCGCGTTTAAACTGCACGACATAAACATTTAAAATGATAAAAAAAAATTTGCTGATATAATTTAAATGTTTTTTAAAATTTATTTTTTGGTAAAAAAAAATAGCAAAATATGAATTTTATTTTTAAGTTTTTGATCGAGAACGTTCAACTGGGATTTTACGCATTCTAATTCTTATCATAATCCCAGGTCAATGTGCCTACTTTTGAAACTAATCTTTTATGATTATAAGTGGGAAAAAATAATCCATTGCAGACTGGATTAAGAACGTAGTAATCCGATCATCAGACTTCTTCAACTTCCATTAAAAAAGAATTGATGAAGCAGATTAACTTTTGAGCATCAAAATAAAATAAAAAAAATAAAATTAGAACGAGTTTTAAGACAATAGAATTTTATAAAATTAATTTCTTTATCTGATGTAATTCCTCATCAAGGATTATTTAAGAAGAAAAATTTAAGATTAAAAACGGAGATTTTCATCAAAATCTCATTCTTTTAATGACCCATTTCGAAAATGGATATTTAAAACGTTTTATTGGACCTTGGAAAGGGAATTTAAGTTTTTAATCATTTCGTGTCCGAGTCAATAAGAATTTAATTGGGAAATTAATTTGTGAAAAAAAAAACTTATTAAAATTTACTTGATAAAAGTTTTTTTTTTTTTTTTTCATCGTCAATCTTAAGAATGTAATTAATTAATATATATTAGAGGATTAAACGTTAAGTGCAATACCATGAATTTTGCACGGAATAAGCTAATAGAAAATTGTTCCCTCCTCTATTTACCTAAATTTCTTTATATCGAGAGTCAATTACCAGTTCATCCTAACAGATTACACAATTAGTAACGTAATACCTAGAGCTGAGCTGCTAAGAAAAACGGCCTCTTTACTACATTAATGAATTGCTACGACTATTTCGATAATGTAGGAATGGTGCTCATATAAATATTCTTCTCACTTTTTTTAAATTTTAAAAAAAACCAATGGCAACTTGATTCAAAGCTTATGTTTAAATTAGGAATAATTCGAGTAATTAGACTGGAGAATTAATGGGGTAAAGATTTTCTTTCTTTTTTTTTGATGAAGGAAAATTATGATTTCAATTTGATATAATCTCCTATTTTGTCTTCTTAAATTGTGAATATAAATGCGATAATATGATTAATTGCTTTAATTTTTATTATTTCAGTCCCTACTGATATTAAAGAATTATGCAAGGTGACGTTGAATAAAGATGATATAGATACGTTGAAAGAAGCAATTGAAGATTTGTATTATTTTGAATTTGTTATCGGTAAGTCAAAAATTGATAAATAATTAATCAATTAGGATTAAAGTGTGTTTTAAATTTTTAATTTAAAAAAAAATTTTCTTAGAATTTGTTTTAAATTATTTAAGATTGTTCATGATCTCTAATCGAATTTATTTATAAAACCCATTTTGCAATCATTAATCTTATTTATTATCTCTTTTTTCAATTGATAACGAGGTTATATAATTTACCACAATTTAATTTTTTATGTTTTTATATATATTTAATTTATCCTGTTATTTGAATTTATTTTCATATCATGATTAATAAACCACTTTACTTTCCTTTTTACAAATTTTTCAGATGATATTCCAGTAAGAGGATTTATTGGCCATTTGGATGAGAGTGGAATATTTCCTCATAAACATCGAATTTACCTTTGGACCCACTTGCATTTTGTCATAGAATATAATAAAGACAAAGTATATCGAATTTATAATTTCGAAATATTTTATTTTAATTTATATTTTCTTATTTTGAAAATAGATAATATATGCCAACGTCAGTACAAAAGAGCACGAGGCTGTAAGATTGGATGACGTCACTGAACCAAAGAATATTACTTACACTTACAGTATAAAATGGGCAGAGACTGAGTATACGACCGAAAGAATATAATAAATATTAATGTTAATTATATTTTTCTATTGATAGGTTGACGTACGAAAATCGTGGGAAAAGATTACAAGCGACTGGATTTTTTCCTAAAACATTAGAAGTAAAATATTTTTAAATTTTAATTATTATATTTATAAAAAATAATTTACTAATTTTAGTCATTATTTTAAAGATTCATTGGCTTTCGATTATAAATTCAATAGTTCTTGTATTTCTACTTATCGGATTCGTCGTTATTATACTCGTAAGTTAAACATTAGTAAATGTTAAACACGAATTTTATTATATCTATTGTAGATGCGAGTTCTTAAAAATGATTTTGCGCGTTATAATATGGACGATGACGATGTTGAAGATTTGGACAATGACGAATATGGATGGAAAATTATACACACTGACGTCTTTCGATTCCCACCAAATAAAAATTTATTCTGTGCAATTTTAGGTAAATTTTATCATTTAGTACTGAAAAATGAAAACTGAAATTTTATTTCTTATTGCAGGTGTCGGTTCGCAATTTTTGGCCATTGCTTTTGGTATTATAGCAATGGCGTTATTAGGAATGTTTAACGTTCATAAACATGGTGGCATGAATACTGCTGCATGTTTTCTCTTTGCGGTCACTTCAGGTTCTAAGAAACACGATAAATGTGAAATTCCAAATTTTTTTAATGTAATTTGATATTAACAGGCATTGCTGGGTTCGTTTCTTCGAGTATGTATCGGAAAATGAGTGGTGATAAATGGGTACGAAATGTAAATCTCACTTCGTGCTTGTTTTCTCGTGAGTAATTACCAATCAGTAAATAATAAGTAATTAATTAAAAATAAATTTCTATTCCAGTACCATTTTGCATCGTTTGGAGCATACAAAACACAACGGCTTGGATTTACCATTCGACTCAAGCATTACCTTTCAGTACGATCGTGTTACTGATACTAGTGTGGGTTTTTGGTAAAATAATATCATACTTTACTGCTGAAAAATTCAAAATTTAAATATTGAATTTTAATTTTTAGTTGGTTACCCATTAACTATAATGGGAGCTATTTTGGGTCGCAATTGGGCAGGTGAATTCAACGCTCCATGCCGTGCTAAAAACATTTCGAGAGAAATACCATCGGTGCCTTGGTATCGGTCGGCTGTGGCTCATTGCTTAATCGGAGGATTTTTACCTTTCAGGTAATAACTTGCATTAACTCTCGTAAGATGTCATCTGTGTGCAGAGAATTCGGTTGTAACCGATCGATATTTTTATTGCAGTGCGATTTCGGTCGAGATGTATTATATCTTTGCAACACTCTGGGGTCGTGAACAATACACTTTATACGGCATTTTATTAGTCGTGCTCGTTATTTTGATCAGTGTAACGGCATGTATTTCAGTGGCACTCACTTATTTCCAATTATCATCCGAAGATTACAGATGGTGGTGGCGCTCAATTGCAAGTGCCGGGTGAGTTAGTTGATTACTCGAGTTTTAAAGGTGGTAATGCACAAGAGAGAGAGAGTTAAGTATAAACAAGTAATAAAACGCTTATTTTGGCTCTCACTTTGGGTAAGTAAATTTTGTCATTTGACAAGACCATTACGAGCACTTAATGGTTTTATTTTTTATTTAACTCTTGTTTTAACTCGTAAAAATTTTTATTATTTTGTTTTGTCAAAAGAAGAAAAGACTGAATTGGGAATCTCGACAATGATAATCATCCATACATTGCCTATTGCAATTGAATAGTAATTAATTACATAGAAGCCAAGTGTTTTCCTCTTACTGGAATGTAATAAGGAATCGAGTCCACTTGTCCTATCTTAATTACTCGAGATTTGCACCGTAGGTCATTGAGCTATGTACAGAGAGAAAGTAGGGCGTGTGGATAAGCCTTTTCAAATTGAGAAATACATAACTAGAATTCCTAACCGTCTATTTTGAAAATTTCACATTGGTAATTTGAAAAATTCAAAAAAATGGAAAACCATAAGAATGTTTTCAACTAGTAATGCGAATCACTGCGTAGAGGGTAGAATACGCCATATGGCTAAATTGACTTTTTTTATTGGGTTGGGTTTATTTTGAAATGACTGCAGAGAACATAAGCTAAAATGACAGTAGAAAATAAATAAGTGAAGAATGACTATGCACGATCAGGGGGTCGATCACTTGCCTACACAAATAAGACTATTTTCTAGGGCTCGGTAAATTTTTTATTTTTAAACCACTTTCTGAAATTAAACTCTTGTATTATTGATTTAAAATATATATTTTACTCGCTATTTACCTATGCGATAAAGTTGAAAAACTGATAGTTTTTAGTGGTTTTTAAGTTTTATTCGGATAAAAGATGATTTTGTCTGAGTTAAGTTTCGATTCAGCATTTCGAGTCACTGGCTTTTGTTTGGGTTTCAACACAAACCCTAAAATAAGTCGATAAGAAAAGTAGACATTTACGCAGTCGGCAACAGTTGGGTGGAGTTAGAACTCACTTGATGTATGAGAATGAGAAAACTGTTCAAAATCACTTAAGTCATTGAAAAATCTTCCCCGCCTTGCATTTAGTCTTTCCTCTGTAAATCCCCCATTCCCACAGCACGTGCCAAGCATCTCTTTACCACATGGACAAACCTAAGTCGAATGATAGTGACTATCAACCCTTTATCAATCTACTGCTAATCTTATTTGGCGATTAAAACTTTAAAAAAATTATTTTTTAAACTTTAAAAAAAAAATAATCAATTTTTCTTCCATTTTCAACGGTTGTGTTTTAAAGTTTTTTTTTTTAAAAAAATTGTGTCTTTTGCATTAAAAAAAATCTTATCTGAGAGGGATGAACTAGGGAGGAAAGAATGAGTCACAAAGAAAGATGAAAAAAAAAATAAAAGAGGGTTTGGAAACTGCAGTTTTTGGGATTTTATCCTCGTCAAGGTCTGAGTGAAATGCAGTTTCTGGCG